>VZTT01010429.1:7608-53444 GCA_013400855.1 Buphagus erythrorhynchus | reverse complement strand
AGCCACTTTTCCTTCTTTCCCTACTCTTACAGAGAGCATTAAAACACAAATTTATTGCTCACATTTACTGTGCAAACCAAGAAGCTGGTACACTGTCAATTCTGAACGAAACATAAAGTATGAAATATTATTTTACCTTGGTGAGCCAGCCTTTCACAGTAGGTTTAGCATCACTGTGAGGAACACCAACAGGACCGCTTACTTGTACTCTCAGGATACTCTGCAGGACATGAATCCATTCCTCCAGGATGTTGGGAGAGTCTGCTGTCAGGAAGTAGGTTCTCTTTTCTGTCACAAGCTGGAAGGAAAAGAAGTGAGAAAGTATAAAGCTGCATACCTAAAAATCTTTTCTTCAGTTGCTGTGTTTCTTTATCCCATACAGATTTTTTTTGGTCATTTAGGGACTTTTTTGAGGGTAAGAAAAAAGGTGCTAGTCCACAAAGCCCAAGTGAAAAAAACAAAACTCAGATAAATCAAATTCTCATAAGCTTTCTTGCTATTTCGGTTGGATACTGTGGCTTTGTGTCTTCTCTCATCCTTTAGTGTTTCTCAGTGCTGCTGCTAGTTGTTCATTTTAAAGGTGACTACATCAACGTGGGGTTTTGCTGCCTTCACTTTGTTTTGCATTTTGCCTTCATTACCCTGTGACTGAGAAGAAAGATGCTATAAATCTAATAATATTAGGCCTTAGCAACTTCAGTTCCATAAGGGCAGAAGGTAGCTCACAAGCTAGGCCATGTACCTTTCAAAGTATGAAAGAAACTAATTAAGTCAATAATGACTTAAAAGTGAAATGCAGTGATAGGCTAACTTCTAATACTTTAGAAGTCATATTCTAAAAGGAATCAAACTATTCAGATGTTTCTTTAGATCCTCCAGGCATATAAAGTCAGGCTTGAGATCTTTAAGAGAAGTCTCTCAGAAAGATCCTAGGTACTAGCTGGTTTTAATTGTCATAAGAATCTTTTCCCCCATAGATTTCAAGCTCTAACTCCTGCAGAAAAAGGAAAGTGTTTGGTGTAAAACAGGACAAAAATAAATACAAATTTCTTTCAGTTTCAAAAGGGTGTATTTGGGTTACAATTTAGCACTTTCCTCATTATTAATTAGACTAACTGCCTGTTTTGTGCCAGGAAACAGAGACCAGATAAAGTTAGCTCATATCAATTGGGACACACAGTACCATTCAGTCTGAATTAAGTGCTCCCTCACTCAGCTACTAAGTGTATGGTTATGTGCAGGATAAAAAAGCAACACCTACCTGGAATGTTTGGGACCCTTCACCCCTGACAATTTGGCATGAAGAATTCAGCTCCAGCTGCCCTTGTGGTTTGTGGATAACATCGCTCTGAGGAAAGAAAAGCAAATCATTTTTTCAGTAGGAAACCTCAGATGGGTCTTGGATTACTCAAATACAGTATAATATTCACATGCAGGTTGGAGTCTGCATTTGTGAGCTGGAAAGGACAGCCTAAGGTTGCCAGGTGAAATATGAGACTGTGTGATCCTGTTGCAAAAGTCTCCTCAAAAGTGGCAGAAAATATACCAAGGGCAGTGAAAATAAATGCTGTCTTATGGAGTTCAGATTGGACATTATGATTAATAAAACAAAAGCAAGCCCAAACAAACACCAACAAACCAAACTCTTTCTAAGTGGAAGGCAGTACACCACATAATAGGTACGAAGATGGTGGCTGAATTTCCACCTTCAGAAGTAACAAGTTTATTAATAATAACTTCGTTCTTCATTTGATGCATAAAGTGAATCTTTCTAATATTCATAATGCTTTTCAAAACAGTGACGTGTCTAACCAAAAGTGTTTTTTCAGTGTATTAAATTTTTCTGTGCCTCTAGAGTGGAGGAAATGTATCCCAGTGACTTACCGGGGACTTGTAGTACATGATTTGTCTGTTTCTGAGAACAAACCATCGTCTTTTCCACGTCTTTACCTGGCTGCCCATTTTCAGCAAGTAGCCTGATTTCTCCATGGGTTCCTGAAGGACAGAGCAATGGGGAGAGGAGGTCATCTTGCACCTCTCAAAATACAAAGGAAAGTGTGCTGAAATCAAGCCCAGACATTTGCTGCATCTCCCATAATTTTCTGCTTTGTTTAGTAGCAGTCAGCAAAGATAATTTCACTGATTTATACACTGTAAACTTATTTCTCTTCCTACTGAGGCACTGATTTTCCAAACAAAAGTGAAGGCTGTCTCTACGCCATGATTATACCCCTGTTTCTTGTCTGTTTGATCTCTTACATTGAAGAATACAGACTTTAATGCTGCCTGTTTTGAGGTTCCATTCCTTTCTCCTTCCTTCCTCTGAATTTCCAAATTTGTTTTGTCTCAAAAGTGTAAGGCCTTCATTAAAGTAGCATAAAACTACAGTAAACCAATATACGTCATCAGGAAAGATGACAGCCCCTGATGCTTATACTTTTACCTAACCACATAACAGAAATTGCACCTTCTTCTGAAGCACCAGATGGTGTCTTTTGATATCAATCAGCTGGACCAATAGCCCAGTCTGTTAGAGCATCACTTTGCAGGGGGTTTACTCAGTATACTGTAGTTGCACTTTTCTCTTAAGGCCAAGGCTCTGTTTGCACCCCTTTGCAAGTGTAACATAGCAGTTACAGTGCAAGTCTTACAGTGCAGGTTCCACCATCAGTGGAATAGGAAGATGTTCGCTGTAGCTTGTGCTCTGGCTCTGAATAGTCACCATCCAAGGAGTAGGCATCAGGAGGGATGGCATAGTCACTCTCAGAGCTCAGTGAGGACACAGATACACCTGTTCAAAATAAAGGAAGGAATGAGAGTCATGGCTAGACAAAAGCATGCACTGAATATTGTACACTCCAAAAAAGTTTCTGTATTCACCATTAAGGCTTTTTTTTTGGTTCAAGAAGGACAAATCAGATCAGACCTTAGAAACTCAAACCCCACTAACGTGACTTCTGAGTCCTCTCTTTATTTCCCTAGGAAGTAGGGAAAAGTGAGTTTTGGATACTGACAGTGAAATAAATTTATTGCCGAATAAAACCAGATTAAAATATATATATAAAAAAAATCTACAGACTTGTCATCTGAAAGAGAGACAGCTTGTTTTCATCTGGGAACCTCCATCAAAGTCTCAACCCCCTCTGATTTCAACTAGAGAAAAGGCTTCTTCACTTAGCAATGGGGCTTTGCTTTCTGTGAATCTTTTACACAGGTACATGGCAATGCACAGACACATGTGCCAATGCAGCACAACAATAGTTAAGACTACATGAAATACATGAATTTTAGAGACAACTAACTGTAACAAAAATTCCATTCAACAACAAGTTTAGCCTTCCTAGCAGGAAAGAAAAATAGTCCTAATCAGGACTCAAGTACCTGATGTCTCTCAAAGATAGGTGAGATGTACTTACTGGTCAAGAAATTACCAGTCAATGACAAAGACTAAGAAATATTTTTTGTATTGTGTCAGTACTAATTTGCTTCCAAGGAGAAGTCACAGCAAAGGTATGGATGACTGGATATGTGATGAATTTGGGAAGGCAATCCTTCCCTCAATCTTAGTTTAGCAATTGCCTGAATGGAAATCTATCAGCCGTAAAAACCATCTACAAGAACAGATTTCTACTGTTTGTGCTGCTGATGTCTGCACACATTCTGGGAGAGCTCCTTGTTAGCATCACTCTGGCTGAGCATTTGCCTGTCACTGATGATGCTGTTCAGGGCATCTTGACTCTGATGACAGAGCTCATCCTGCTCAGTAGCATTACTCCCACTTTACCTCTCTTCACGGCACGAGGGCTGCCTGGCATGCTAGCTTTCCTGTTCTCTGATCCAGCAGTAGAAGTCCTGAAGCTGGCATGGGAGCCACAGTCATCATCAGAGCCTGAAGACTCATCTAAGAAAGGCACATTGCTGATCTGTGTGGCTTTCTGGAAAACAGACCTGTATGGTTAGTGTGAGAGAAGAGTTTCCCTAGGACAACCCCTCCTCAATCAGGAGGCAGAGCAACCCGTGCTCCTCATTGTCACACTGCCTTGCCCACTTCTGCCCCAGGGTTCCTCAGTTCCTCCCCTTCTAGTCTGAGAACTTCTAAGCTGGACTCTCTAAGCTGATCTGTTTGGGTCTCCACTGGTTACACCCTCCTACTCTTCCATGAGCTTTATGTTCCATTTCATTCCTTAGGCTACACCCACTATCACCTCTAGGTTTCATAGTGCACACTGCAACTTCCTGGACCAAAACTTGTTGCAATGTTCTGTGTTCTTAAATATATTTAATATTTGCTACTATTTCTGCATTTTTGTGATGTCCAGTACTTCCTAACATTCTCCAATTTTCTTTCCTTCACTGCACAGTTCCATCCTGTTCCGTCTCAAATTACTAGCAGCCCTGGACCATGCTTTCCACAACAGGAAAAGTGAGGTAACTCCTTACCCCCTTCAGCGTAGAGTAGACTGGCACTGTGACATTTCTGTAGATGAGATAGGTAAATGGCCCAGAAGTTGAACACGAGAAATTGGAAACTGGGGAAATTCAGAGAGAAAGCAAGAGAGCAAATAATGCAAACTGGTCAAAAGGAGGTTTTAATGGAAAAGTGTATGGAGAACTGCCATCCTTGACAGTCTGGCTTCAGAAAGGCCAAGAGATGTGTTATTAATTCCATACAATTCTCAGAGAGAACTGCAATGTTCCCTCCATTTAGCCTGTAAGACACCTTACCCACCCTGTGCTCCCCATGGTACAATGGCAATCTGGTGTACCTTCTACAAATAGAAAAAAGCCCTAACAGGCAAAGGTGATGGTGACTCAGAAGACTAAAAACAGGCCACAGACAAGCAGAGGCAGAAGACTGGCTGCAAAACTGATGGAGGAGAAAATGGAGTCCCTGAAGATGTCCCTGAATGTAGAGGCACAAATAGCCCAGCACCAACCATCTCCAAAATCAGATATATCCTTCTCCCTTCCTTTATAGAGGTTACCTATGAGGTCAAATTTACTTTGAAAACAGGCAAGGAAATGAAGAAATGTGAACAGCCAGAAGCTCAGATCCCACACTGTCACTATGAACTCCCTCTAAGGATGGATCTAGTCCAGAACTTACAGCAGCTGGAAGTCTCGTTCACCATGGCCACTTCAGACAGCCTCATGCCGGACTTGGCCACAGCATAGATTCGGCTCTCCTGGAACAATAACACCATGAACAACCATGATCAGGCAAAAATGTAATTCTTACAGACAGAAATGCCCATGTCACAGAATCACACCACAGTCACACCTTTGGGCAGGAAGGAGGGGCTCTCTAAGAAAGATAGCTGAATTCCACCATATGTTGTGTGAATGACCATTAATGGAAGCGTGTTACTGTGTGCAAATTCCCAGCTACAAAGGTGACATCCACACACTGAAACACCTACATGAAATTATCAATAAATGACTGTATCACAGCTTGGAAAGAGATGGGATTTTTTCCAAATTTTAAACAATGCATTAAAATTACTTAAGAGCAGCCCTATACCAGAACAATTCATTGAGTCATCAACTGCAAAGGATGCCCATTCTGTAATAAGGGAATGAAAGAAATGCCTGGAATGATCTCAGTAAGCCTGTGTCTCAGTTACAACAACATACAGAGCTTTCAGTTCAAATGATCTCAAAGTGCTTCATGAATTGATAAAAATTACAGAGGGGAAACCCAACTCTGTATCTAGATGCAGAGTTATGACTAAGACAACAACCAGTGTGAAATGGATAAACTCCAAAGCTAGGAAACCTCTTGGTGCTCCTTAAAGCATACAACCAAAATTCACTATGAAATAACAAACGTAATACATATACATGAAAGTTTCTAAGATTGCAAAGTCAAGTACACCAAACAATTTATAAGACATAAGAATTAACAATGAGTGCTTGACTATACAGTTTCAATAAATCATTTGTTTGCCTGTGCCTTTTAAAAAGCAAATGAAAACAGAATTGGCTCTTTTGATACTATATTGATTTCCATCAGGTTTGTCAGTTTGGCCTGTTTAGGAACCTGGCTGACAGAGTCCCTTGGAAATCAGTCCTGATGGACAAAGAATCCAGCAAGACTGAACATTCTTCATGAAGGAAATCTTTAAGGTGCAGGAGCAGGTCATCCCCATGTGTTGAAAGATGAGACAATGAGGAAGACCAAGCCTGTTTGATCAGAGACCTTTGGCTGAACTCAAAGTTTGTGACCTTTGGACGAAGGGACAGGTGACTCAGAATGGCTACAAGCATACCATGAAGTTATGAAGGGAAAAAATTAGGAGGAGTAAAGCCAACTAGACCTTCACCTGGCTACTGCAGTAAAAGACAATAAAAGACTTCTATAAATACATGAGAAACAAAAAGAGAATCTCCTTCCTTTATTGGATATGAGTGGGAAACAGTGACAAAAGATGAGGAAAAGGCAGAGGTACGCAATGCCTACTTTGCTTCAGTCTGATGGTAAAACCAGTTTTTCTTCAAGCAGCCAGTCCTTTGATCTGGAACACATGGATGGGGAGCAGAATGAAGCCCCCATACCCCAAGGGGAAATGCCCAGTGACCTGCTTTGTCACCTAGACACACACAGGTCTGCAGAGCCAGATGGGATCCACCCGAGGGTACTGAGGGAGCCATCAGAAGAGCTCCCTGAGCCACTGCCCATCAGTTACCTGCAGCCCTGGTCACCCAGGGAGGTCCCAGGTGACAGGAACCTGGCAAATGTGGCATCATCTGCAAGGGCCAGAGGAGGATCTGGGAACTACAGGCCTGTCATCCTGACCTTGGTGCTGGGGAAGCTCATGGAGCAGACCATCCTGAGCACCATCACACAACACATGCAGCACACCCAGGGGACCAGGTCCCACACAGCAAGGGTTTGTGAAAGGCAGGTCCTGCTTGACCAGCCTGATCTCTTTCTATGACAAGTGACCTGCTCAGTAGATGAGGAGAAGGCTGCTTTTTCTGTCCTAAACAATTCTAGGGCTAAAAAACAATTCATCTATTTGACCTCACAAATAACTGTAAGAAAAAACAACAAGACATGTATATTCACTTTTCCAAAGGTTTTCACTTCCTAAGAGCAGAGGCATACCATGAGATAGGAATGCTGAGATCTAATCCATATATCTGTTCTAGTATCCACAGCTTTCTCTCACTCTGGGGCTATCTGGTCTGGTCCACTGCATTTATGATTCATTTTTCTATTTTAAACACATGACAACAAAACTAAGGATTAACTTTTGATGACGTATATAATGATAAACCACAATGTAGTACATTTTGACTTTCATTTTTATTCCTATGATTCTTAAGTACTGTTTTTTCAATGGATCTTTTTCCCCTTATAAAGAGAAAAAAAAATTGTCAACAGAACCAGCATGCCCCATGATCTGGAACTGTCCGGCTTGGTGGCTCAGGAATGTAACCTGTGATACCCACAGGTAACAATTCCTTGAGACCAAGAAGTGCTGTAGCCTAACCAGTGGGCACAAAGACAAGCAGCCCTTCTCACACTGCTGTCCTTGCATTTCTTACCCATGATGGGAATCGGTGCAGCGGTGGTGTGGGAGGTTTACATCCCGGGTCAGGTGCGCCAGCCTCAGAACTCACAGCTTTGCTTTGCTCTGCAGGTAAGTGGTACATTCCCTCACACGTTCCAGCTTCTCCCCTCAGCAGGCCACATTCTGTCTCCATCATCATTACTCCATCATCATCAATGTCTGTCTCCTCCACGTGCCCACAGCCGACTGGAGGGTCTGTTATGGGCTGGAAAGTGCTAGTCTCTAAGTGCATTACATGATGGAAAGAATTAGTCCCTGACTGTGGTTGGCTGTGATGTCTCTTGGCTAGCTGGATACTGTCTCTTGGTGTATTGGATGTTCGTATTTTTGGAAAGGTCATGCTACTCCCAAGGCTGCATTCCCTCCCTGGAAAGAAGGAATGTGCTGTAAGAGCTGATGTTGACACAACCAGAGGTGGCTCAGCAGTTTGGAGACGGCTCTCCAGCATGCTCATTAATTCTCCTGAGGAAGAAGAGTCCAGCTGGTGGGAATGGAATCTGGCACTCAGATCATCAGAGAAGCGGATGCCATCCAAACCCACTTGTTGCAAGGCACTCACAGCACTACAGTTTCCTTCCAAAGATGACTGGAAGGTCAAAGCCTCGAGAATTTTTGTGGTCTCAGCTGGAGGGTCCAGTGATAAGGGACCAGAGCACCCTAAACCGTGTTCAGAACTTATGGTTGGAAATACATTTTTCTCTGTGGAGAGATTCCAGCTTGATGGGTCAGACATGAGCTTCAGCATGCTCTGGGAAAGCAGAGATTTATCCTCTCCATTTTCAGTAAAGGTGTCACTGGCAAGGACTATGTTTGCTGAAGAGAGGACATGTTTGGAAGGTCCTGTCTGACACACCTCTCTGAAACCAGGTGCAAGGAGCACAGATTTCTGGTCTATCTTCTCAGCAAAAGAGGCCTGTGATGCTCGAGGCTTCAGGGAATCACAGCTCCAAAGAGATTGAAAGGGAGGAATGCTGGTCATGTCTACAAGGAAGAAGAACATATGGTTAAGGCATTCAAACACTTTGATGTCTTCAATGTTGCTTCCTAGTGTACATTCAGTTGTATTTCAGTAGCACCCTGGCCTGCTTAGGACTATACAGAATGGGAAGGAGATGGCTGGGCACAGTTATAACTAAAGTACTATAATTTATAATTGGGAATAGCACAGAAGAGATGAATAGGAAATGATTAATCACTCTTTCTGACAAAAGTGAAATTAAGGGGTTCCTAATGAAATTAGGCAGCACATTTGAAATTTACAGAAGGAAGGTTTTTTCCCAGACAAAAAAAAGCAAACAGAATGCTGCAGACAGGCCAGAAAAACTAATGTATTAGTAGTACAGGAGTTCTGGCCTAGGAACTTCCTAAACTACTGAGAGTGGAAGCTGGAAGTGTATATGGAGAAGACAGCTTTACTTGCATTACTTTGTATGGTCCTTCCTGGAATGTGAACAGCCAGCCAGGAGATGGGATACTGGCCTAGGCCAGCTTTCAGTCTAATGCAATATAGGAGCTTTTATTCTTACCTATATAATTATGCCTACTCTCTTAAAACATGAGAAGGAAGTGCACCTATCCCCACAACACTTTGTCAAATATATCAAAGTGGCCAGAACACTGCTTTGTATGGCTTTTGGCTTTAGTGGACCTACAGTGACTTAACTCATCAAATAATCTGGTATGTTCCATCCATTCCCAGGGGCTAGATGGGGCTTCC
Organism: Buphagus erythrorhynchus; assembly: GCA_013400855.1. Taxonomy (NCBI): domain Eukaryota; kingdom Metazoa; phylum Chordata; class Aves; order Passeriformes; family Sturnidae; genus Buphagus; species Buphagus erythrorhynchus. The sequence goes on along the minus strand of VZTT01010429.1, from coordinate 44,150 downwards.
AGCAAAGGTATGGAGACCTTCTTAAACATCGCAGCAATCGAGGAGTTTATTCACTTTTCAAGAATTTCCCTAGAGCTTTTTGCTATCCTTTTGTGCTATATGACCCACACAATGCTTTGTCACAAAGTTTTATGATAGTTACTTACATGGTTTTGTGGTAAAATCTTCCTTTTTTTAGCTCTTTTCCTGCCATGTCCATTGCTATGTTAGAGTATGACATAAAAGATAGATTCTAGATTGCCTCCATTGTCCTTTATACTACTACACTTTATACTTATTATACTTTCTTCCTTTCCATAATTATTAAAGATTATCTCAGTTTGTACCATTTCCACCAAATAGCAGCTTTAGAACATGAGAAAGTGGAGGTAAAACTTGGAATGGCAGAAGATGTTTGATTGACCTTGGCATTTATATTAATTTCAGCCTGACTGAAAAAGAACCAAATCATTAGATGCTTTGGAAATTGCAAAATATGGGTGACCGTGACTCTGCACAGCTATTGCTGAAAATTCTGCCTGAACATCAAACTCTGTGGGTATTGCTTAACCACTCGTGGGATTTACAAGAAAATAGAAATAAACTGAAGACACAAAGTTACAGAGGGAAGACCAAACAGCAAAATAAATTACAGTTGACAATGGAGAGGATGAAACCTGCTCTTGGAAACAGCTGAGAAAAAGACAATCAGGAGAGCGTGACCTTGGCACTTGATTCACAAAGAACTGAATGTTAGCAAAGCTAACACATAACAATGGCACACACAAATCCTAGCACATATTTTCCCCAGACCCTAAGGTAAATCATTAGTGTAGACTGAAAAGAAGCCATTAATTTTAAATATTACTGGTATTTTTGCAGCTTCCTAGATGTGACAGGAGATTAAGACGAAGAAGAAGCTGTTACTATTAGCATAGCAAGCAAGACAAGATTTGTCTCTCTACAGAGGCCTCTGACTTCAGCCTGGCATAATGAGACTAGTGAGGGATAAGAAGAGAGGGCAGTGCTGTTTACTGCCCAGAGAGCTGGGATCCAGGGAAACTTAATACCAGATTATTAACGCAGCTTACCAGGCATTCTCTTTTTGTGAACAGTCAGAGCCAGAGGGGATGAGAAAAACCCAGTCATAAAGCATTTCACTAGAAATGTGGTGGGATTTAGAAGGAATTTTGCCCTATTCCCTTGCTGTGGAGTAATAGGAATGCCAGAAAGACTTCAATAGGAAAGAAATGTCCTCTGTCTGCATGCCTAGGGAAGTTTTGGAAACTAGCTCACCTTACTCTNAAAAAAAAAAAAGTTAAGATCATTTATTTTTTGAAGTATGTTACAACAAGAGGTGTTGCATTCAAGCCTGGAGACCAGTTTTCCACCCAGCCACCAAAGAACTGCAAAAACCCAAAGCACTGTAAGCGGCTTTCTCCAACCCAACCTGATAGCACAGAGGAACCCCGCTCCTAAAGGCAGACCAAAGAGCTGCTGCCTTGGCTGATTCAGTTACTCACATGCCAGCAGAGGTCCTGTGGGGATGAGAACAATTCACATGTGGAGGTACACTGAAATACATCAGGGATTTCTTCCCTGCAGCACTGAAGTGAATGGAGAGTTCTACTATGTACTTCAGTGAATGCTTCTAACTCAGGAACTCAGTGGGTTATTTTAATGGCAAATGGGCTTATTTTATTGGGAAATGCAGATTCTTAAAAAAAACTGAGTCTATACTTAATTGTTGGTGGGAAAACAATTAAGAGTTAAGGTAGGTAAGCATGTTATTCCTATCCTAAAAATTGACCTGGTTAAGGAACAGAGCAACTCTACTGCCTGCTGCCACAAGTTTTAATTTCTGACAAAGTGAAGAATACAACCCAGGAATGCCGACTTCCACTCTAAAGGTGGTTACTAGGCTGCAGTGCCAGCTTGCATTTACCTTGCAATGTATCCTGAAGAGCTTCAATTTGCTCCATCAGTCTTTGATTACAGTTTTTCAGGTGATAATTTTCTAGCTCAAGCTATGAAACAAGAATAATAAAAACTGAAAAATAATGCAACATTGTGAGCACGTGTGATCCACTACACAGAACATATCTTAATCTTTATTACTTTCAAGTTTCTTAACAAAGAAAAAAAAGATGGATGAGTCTACAATCACATTGAAATCCTAATCAGCAGCATCACTAGACAACCCACTTAAAATATTTTCCTGAGCTTTCTCAAACAGCCTCTGTATCAGCTATTGGCACTTCTCAAATACATTTTTAAATTTACTTCCCTGCTATGGCTTATCATTTACTCCTGTTGCAGAAATAATGCTCATGAAAGAGAGAATCAAAAAAACATTCCCAGAAGGAGCATTTTTTCCATCTCACCCTATATGTAGTAAAAGAAGATCCCATGGATCCAGAGGACCAAAGAAAAAAGCAAAAAGCAAACCAACATTAAGGGTGCATTTACATTTCCAATTAGGGCATGAGAGATTCTTTGCAAATTTGCCTTATGCCTTTACTTGAAGAGTCTCAGCATCCACCTTTAAACACAGCAGTGGTACACTCAGACAGACTTCCCTCTTGAAGGAATCACCTGAGGTGCTGTCTCGAGTAACCCATTGGCAACACAGATGCCAAGTTCTTCAACTGGCAGTGATCCACTTGTGCATGCTATGCGTCTGGAATCAGCATCTGGCACAAACCTCACTGCCAGTAAAGACACTGTGGGAGTGTATGGTCCTGGATTCACAGCAGGTCACACCAAATCTTCCCTTCTTACAGGGAAGAGAAGCAGCACAGCATCTCAATGGATTATCTAGGCAATCTAATGACATTACAAAGCCACATCATAACATAACCAGTGCCCACACAGACTGTTTCTCCCAACTCCAACAAATTCCCTTTGTGTCATAAACTTGGAAATACATGTTTTTAACTTGGAATAAAAGACCAAACAGCCCACTCCCAGAAGAAAACTACTACTCCATCTTTAAAACTGCATACTTACCCACTGCTGTCTTTGTTTTCTAGAGGGTAGGCCCACATAGAGGCATAAATCCACAGGATGGATAGAACAGAGAGGTCAGAGATGAAAAATATTGGGTAGTAGGAAAACAACATTAGTCAGAGATGGCAAATTATAGAAGAGCAAAGGACATGTTTATGTAACAGGTGCTCTGTCAGAAAGGAACAGAAACTGCATCCAGAGAAAAGAAGGAGAGGTAAAAGGAAAGCTAGGTGAAAGCCACTTGTGACTAGTCAATCTTCAGAAACTGCTTTTGGGCACAGGTGACTTCACAGTCATTTATATAGTTTGTCCAATAAAGTAAACAGCCCTTGGTAAGAGTGAGGGCCCCAGCCCTACAACTGAGTATGTGCAGGGCCAAACAAGCAGAGTGTCCCTGTGGCAGACTGACTGTCCCCAGACTGTTGTCCTCCATGGGATCCCCCTGGCAGAGCAGCCACTGTACTTACTCACATGCCCTGAAACCTGGCAGAAAGCCAGGGACTTACCTCCCTGAGCTTAAATGTTACCCACTCTTTAATCTTGGCAGCTTTCTCTTGAACAATTTTGGCTTCCTCAGTCCTCAGCTGTTTCTGTGCCAAAAAACCAAAATCAACATTAGATGCATTAGGAGAGCACAACTAACTGTTCTCAGTGAGTTACTGCCATCAGGAGTGACTGAAACACAGAAACTCCCATTCCACACATAAGATTTAAGACTGCTACTTGGATATGATTGTTCAGCTGGCCTCTGAAAAACATCAAGTAAATTGTCTTACATGGTCCCTAAAGTTAAATTCAGAGGCTTGTTTCAAAAGTTTGTTGTGGAATAGCAAAATCCAGGCCAGGTAACAATTGGCCACCTACCACAGTAAGTAGAGTTTGCAACTTTTTCTGTTTCAGATGGTTTTGTAATGTTGCTGTTGAGCATCTGTAGTGCTCCCCCAGCCTACACACACATTATTGGCCAAAGGTAATAAGAATTAAGCAGTATCTATAACTGATTCATAAAACATCAATCATTCCAAGCAAAAGCAATTTTTGCTGTAAGCAGAAGTCTAGAGCAGAATCTTCCAAGGTGCACAAGATGCAAATAACAACAACATATTTAGCACATACACACAATATTCTCACTGAGAAAGTAAAATATAAAAAGAAAAAAAAGCTCCACAACTTGACCTTGAAAAACACTAAGATCTGCTAGGAGGATTTCAGATGCTATAAGTGGTTGTATGTTTACATATGCATTAGAACAGGTTCTAGTCCACACAAAGGTGTCATGGCAATACTGTTGATTTGCACAATGACCATTGTTCCCCCAAGTATCCGCTTGGGTAATATTGCTACATTGCTTTTGCAGCTGTGTTTTCTCAGCTGTGTTTTTAACTTTTCTGGAAATTTCCTTTGAAAGATGCTGAATTAACACTGTGATCATCTGAAGCTTTCTGCTTTATCTTCTGTGTGGCTTCATCAGAATCAACATCACTGAAAACTGTCCTATCTACAAAATTATTTAAACAACTGCAAGAAGAAATCAGTTCTGGGAGCAACAGAAGGAGGGAGAGAGGAGGAAAATATGTTGCATGGCACATCAGCCCTAGTTTCTCCAATTAAGGGGCAAAGATAATGCCTTCTGGTGACAGTTGATGGTTTTCCTGTTTATTGTTTTTTCTGAAGTAAACAAATACCAGTAATTGTAATTATAAAAAATGTCAGTCCTTCCTCCCACTTTAATTTTTTCATACTGACAAATAGACCACACAAAATTCCCCATATTTTCACGTCACTTTTAATCACCACATGCTATTTATCACTACAACCGCACATTTAGAGGCTCTTATTCAAGTATGCTTGCTGACTTAAAATAGGCCCTAGCAACATTATAGGCAGCCATAACATCTGCAGTTGAGCATAATGAAATAAAAGCAATCAAATCAGATGCTTCAAGAAGAAGATTTATTTAGATTTTTTTCCTTCTATATGACTGTGTGTGTTCCTAATCATCAGGTCTCAACCTCTGCAGGAGATAGAATACTAGATGTGCCTACAGGTCTGAAAAGATCTGGCACATATAGTAGACCTACCATCTCTGAATATCCATCACATGGGAACTGGCTTTGAATCTCTAATGACCTGGACTTGTCTTGGAACATGGTCCAATAAGTAAAAGATTCAGTTTATTACACTATATGGTGAAGTGCAATGCCAAGATTTTATTTAGGGTTTTAAAGTAGAATAGTGACATGATTACAGCACTGCCACCACACTTAGTAAGCCCTGCCTCTAAGCAGAACCAATTCAGTCAGGCAGAGCAGCCATAGACGCAGTTATTGTGCTTTAAGATCCAAAAGCAGTTAGAGATTCTTTGTGTCCCACACTATTGTGTGGTCCAGACATGACCTCACTGTTCTCTTAATGATGCTCTGAACTCCATGTCTCTTCCCATCCCAGTGAAAACAAATAGGATGCCTTTCAGGGACCCTTAGTAACCTTCTAGCCTGCCACCATCTCATCCCATTCTGAAACTAAATCAGTGACTCTGATAACGAGTATTTCTTGTCTGGAATTGCCAAGCTTTGGCTTTCATTTCTAGAAACTCATTTTGCCTCTTGTTGCTGGAACAAGATTTCTACTAACAGTCCTTGAAATAGGTGGCAATTAGTTCAATGTAACTCAAATGGCTGAGAATTTTTTTTTTTGTAAAATTCTACTTCTATTCAGCAACACCTAAGAATACCTCATTCCTCATGTTATAAAAACCACAGGGCAAAGCCTTTACTAGAAGTGAAATCTGCTGTAGATGTAGCACCTTCCTTCCACCAAGTGAAAAAGACTAAGAACTATCCATACTGAGAGACAGCTGCTCTTTTATAATGACATCTGACAAGAGCTGAACTATGCTAAAGGACTGCTGAAGACTGGGAAAAGACCCTTCCCAAGAAGCAGCATGAACAGAGTCAGACATGGCTACACAACGGTTTTGCAAAGCAGTCAATATGCCAAAAAGCCAGAGAAACACTGTGACCAGACTGTAGCATTACAATGTAGGTCTCAGCACTAACGTAAGGAAGTCCTTTAGGCACATTGACTGATCTCCAATAATGAAGAGACATGGGCTGTTGAAGCTGAATGGATGTTTTGTCTGAAAAAGGAAAGAGAGGATCTCCTACTGGGCTGGGCATCATCTTACAGCTGATCTGGAGGCAACTGAGAGACTAACTTGTAGTGAGACATAATCCACATCTTTGAAATATACATTACAGAATCCCTCTAACTCATGAAACCTACAGGCCTCCCCATAGAAAAAATCCCTACCTGTTTTGCTAGCTGTGTCTCCAATTTGTTGATCTGATCCTCCTTTCCTTGCACTATGCACATCAACTCCTGGTATTTCCTGTGCAGGGTGCTGTCAGATTCACCAGTTTTCATGTTGGCTAGTTTTATCTTCTCTTCCATAACTCTGACCTGCAATGGTAATCAGAAGGAAGTTGAATAAACCCAAAAACCACCAAAACAAACCAATGCAAATCAAGGGCCTGCTTATATATTGGGAAGAGGATGAAAATAAATGAGAATATTTGTGATTTTCTTATTTTTCAAGTCAGGAAAGGAAAAATAAAACATCAAAAACCACAATGCCCTTCAGGTCACACTTAGTTTATACCCACATTTGTGAAAGGAACATTGTCCATTCATTTGTAACACTGAAGCAGTTGCAGATGCAAACCAAACCATGAACAGATAAACACATCATGGATTGTGAGATATTACAATCAAATTATTAATTGAAGAGGCCACAGAGGCACTATAGTCTACATACACATACAGACACAGTACATCCCACCTTTCTCTTTTACAATATCATGGCCAGTTTTTTACCTCATTCACTACCAAGGTATATACCACAAACCCCTGGCCATTTGCTTCAGATTAAGATTTCTATAGGAAAACGTACTATGGAGGTCCTTCATCCTCCTATCCCCAGCTTAACACAGTGTTTTGGCAACTCCTGTCTTTCTGCCAAGTCTTTTCTCCAGACCTGCTAAGGAGTTACAACGTTAGATACTACAAAAGATTTGCCTGTCTTTGAGCTCCTGCCAGTGCCAAGACTTCTTCACCTCAGCAAGAGAAAGATCACTGTAGTGCTCCTTCACTACAAAGTTTCAATCCACTAAAATCCAGTGGCTACTGAAGCATTTCAAGTTGTAGCAAATTTTTTAAATCTCTTTGCTTTCTTCAAAACTTTTGTCTTTCAATAATGCCACTCCATTTCACCATTACCTCATTCTATTACAATGGATTATAAGACTTCATTTCTAAAGACAAACAGAATCCCTTCAATTCAACTCAAATGTACTGATTGCAGCATTTGATGATGGGAAAATCTCTGGCTCCAACACATCTCAAAGAAGCTCAATCTGCAAAGAAACCAACTCCAAATACCAAAAATTTGGCATGAATTTAGAACCAGAAAGACAGAATACAGGCAGCAATCTGAGCACTTCACAGAGCGTGCAAGAGAGTTAGTCATGCTCTGTTGAGCAGCCTACACTTCATACTTGCAGAAGCTGTGTTTTGTCCTCCTGTCTGCCTGTATTAGGCAGAGAAGCAAACTGCCTCTTCCTCATACTGAATCAGAAAGGTAAGCACCCAACATCCGAGCCAGAAAACTAAGCCTGCTGAGTCGGATGAGCTTTCATCAGAGTTTAGGGTGATTATAGTAAAAAGAAATGGCCCCTCCTTCCTGTCTGATGCTCAAATGCTGACTCCGTACTAGAGGCTCAGCAAGGGGACTGCAAACATGTGATTTCCTTAATTGAGGTTGGCAGCTACAGGGAGTCCATTGAATTAACAAATCCAACCCCCCAGACTCCTGGAGAGAAAGATAACAAGGGATTTTGCACTTGATGTGAAGCCCTCTCATTTGCTGGCTGCCTCTCATTCATGGTGAATGTACTCATTAGTGGAAGGGAATGGTCCTACTCTTATGCTGTCATTTCTTCAGGCTTATAGGCAGCAATGTAGCATTTCTCTAGGAACACTTATCTCTGGATGTGGATAAGGCTGCTGGAAAGGCAAACATTGAGGGTTGCTAGTCTTTAGGACCTGCCAACATATGGCTACAGAACTGCTGGTGGCAGGTGAGTGAAGGCAACCCTCATTTCTGCTACACCTTCCCAGCCAAGTTCTCCCTTTCTTGCCCATTCTTGGACCTGGATTTGACTTGTCCATCCTGTCCCTTGCTGTCATTGCATTTATCATATCCTGAGTATTCTGCTCCTGTCATTGAGGTGTCTGCTAGTATGACACCTTCACTGGCCAGTGGCAATAACTATTTCCTCCTGGTGCTGCCACAGCTGTTACTTTTGCCTCTATTGTGTTACCTTTGCCTATCTTGGTTGGGTGTGGACTTACTGATACCACTCTCAGAACAACTCTTGTTCTTCACTGGTAGTTGCTGGTCTAGCATAGAAGCCAACAGCACAGAGTCAAGACATAGCATCTTTCCTAGAATTAAGCTGGTCAGTAAAAAACCTTGATGTCAATATCAAACTGGTGTGGAAAAATATGTTCTGCAGACAGAATATGTTTCCAGGTACTCCAAGTTCTTGATTCCCAGGTGATAAGTCTCTCAGTGCTTATAACACTGCTTATTCAGTCCTTCACTTCTGAAATCATCTTTGACAGTCATTCTTGGCTGTGTGGCTTTTATTTCTGCCCTTCAACCTCTGACTTAGTGCCGAGTCCTGCAGCTCTTGTCCAGCTGGAGGGAGCTGATTCACTTCACTTCAGCAGTGATCTGCAGTGATCCAAGAGCTCAGACCACCTGGCCTGCCTTGGCTCTTTTGTTTCCATAATTCTCCTTGGAGTGCAGAATGTTTACTTACCAAAGGTCTATTATTCTCTATAACCTGCTCACAAACTGAAGTCTGCCTCTCTCCCCTTCGCCATTATTCAAGAAGCATAGAAGAACTAGTTTAGGGAATATGCCTAATTTTTAGATGATTACAGTAATAGACAATGAATCCAGCTCTTACTGTTTTTCTCCATGGGCTCCTGAGGCAGAGCAGTAATTATTAAAAAGTCCAGAACAAGTGATAAGGGTGTGTCTACAAAACCTACTTCTTTCACAGAACCCTCTCTACTTCTCTACAAGTCCTCACCAGTACTCTTAAGTATTTGTTTCCTGAGGACCTGCCAAGCAGCCTTATCTTTGCAATTTAATCCTGAGGTACAACATCCCCTTCCTTTTCCACGACCAAGCATGCCTCATGGATGAGGGGGTAAGGGCTGTGTAGCTGACAGAAAGGTGTAAGGTGCTTGTTTTCACTTAGGATTCAACATATTCAGGCACCTGTTCACAGCTAAGGCTCACAGACTGGGAAGTAGACCAGAAAATCCATTCACCACTGTAAATCAATGTTTCCCTAGCAGGGCATAGCACTGCAGATTGCTGTCTGTATGCTAGCCTGGAAGGAATTTAGAGTGAGTTAACTGCTGGACTTGTACCAGAGCCACCATCAAAGAACCTCTTACCTGTTTCTCTGCATCCTCAGCTCTTTGCTCTGCTTCTATCACTCTCTGTTCCAATTCCTGCATCTTCAGAGACAGAAAAGAAAGAAAATAAATTAGCATCACCTGGAAATTCACATTTTACTCAGGGCTTGTGCAAGCCTACAGATCTTTGGCATATTTTGAGTTAACTGGACAGCTTTGACCAGGAAAAAAAAAGCTTTTGACCTCTTCCAGTCTTCTGCCCTACTTTGAATACACCGGAACCATTTTCTCATTAGTGAGCTTCATCATTCATTACATGGGTCAAAGGAACAGTGCCAAAGTCTTGACCTCATCACTACAATTTACACACCATGGGCTGTCCCTGCAAGGAGCTTGACTACAGTGAACCATTCTTCCCTGATCTTATTTCAGCTAGGATTCATTCATGATGGTAAATAAAAATGAACGTATCTTGGAAAGCTCACAGCAGGTTCTCTATGATGACACATTATAACCACTGAATACTTTGCTTTGGCTTCAAAATCATCATAGACTCATAACTGACAAGATTAACAATGACCTTAATTTTCCTATGCTTGTTTTCATTTTAAAGAGCTTTGCAAACTGACAATTATGTGATTCAATATCTGAACATTGATGCTATCAAAGTTGAAAGACACTGAATTGAATTTTATCCTAAATGTTTAAGTCACTTCATTCTCAAAATTCAGATGTACCTGGGGTTCTTCTAATAATTCACCACTAGAGCCCTTTTTCTGGCAGGTGGCAGTTGGTATGGGGGATTTTTTGGTGGTTTTTTTTAATTGCTTGTTTTTGTTTTAGATTTTACTTTAAATAGCAACCTAGTATCTCATTTGATGTTTGCCAAGGTCATCTTCACCTGGCCTGCTTCAATGGGTCTCAGATTTATGCCCAGTAATACAAACTGGTGACACTAAATTTTATTCACCAAGAAAATTTGAGGAATGCTTCATAGAGTTCGCAGCACTTACGTATGTTTTACTATGGAAAGAATGACATTGAGGAATCTTCAGAAGATTAAAAGAATCATGCTTAAAGAAGAAAAACTATAAAGGGAACTGAGCTCCTTTTCTCTCCAATGCATTTCTGATAAAGCACTGGAGCCAAGTATTCAGGTTGGTCACTAACAGGACCAAAACAATACATCTGAAAATGAGACTTATTCCTCTTGGGTTGATCACTCAGAATGGACGTGGCAGCATTCCCATTTCCATCTGCTTTCCTTCATATGGCAACAAGACAACTCTTCTTTCCATACATGCTCACTGATACAAGAGCAGACTGACTCCCACCAGCAAACATATCAAAAGGCACATACACATAGACACCTCAGTAGTCACGTAACTAAAAAAGCAATGACATAAATTAAAACCATGAAGATCAAAACCTGCTATGTTTAGCATGATACCTCTCACATTTGCTCTTTCAGTGGAACAATCAAATACAACAGTCTCTGTAACTTAATATCCAGTCAAGGATGCTTCTTTGGCAGAGGAACAGAGAGATGCCACAGAGGACTGCAGCCATACAAAGCTGCTCTGACCAAAGGGCCTTCTCAAAGACTGAGCTCAAGGCAATCTAACATGAATAGCAGTGATCTGTGTTACATGAGTATGTATCTCTTCAGAACAGTGATGTACCCATGCATTTTTCTATTAGTCTCTGGACAGTCATCACCATAGACAGGTAGCACTAAAACATGTTGGCAAAAGAGATGCTGAACATAACCATTGGGGAGACATAATATGCTTTGTGAAACAAAGAGTGTTTAAGACAGTAACTTCAGAATCAAAGGTCTCTCCTAGTTTTCTGATTAATTGATAGGGTCTACATTCACAGCACAGACGAAATTCTGGGCCTTTTTACCAAGCTACCCTCTTAAACTAATAATTCAATCCTCCACAACATGAGCAATCTCCATGAAAGTCTCAGGCTATTTTAAGAAGAGAGCACTGCTCTGACTGAAGAAGTCCTTGTTGTCCCAGCAGTTGCTTTGCATTGCTAGCAGTTATGGTTCTTGATGAGGATAGAGAATCTATGTTGGGACCATTCCTGATCACTAAAAAGTTACGAAACTTGTGCAAGCAGGGTGACCTGGCTAAATTCCAGCCAAATCAATTACATTTGTCACCCTAATTCCCTCTGTAGCCTTAAATGAACTTGTAATTTTCTTAATTTCCTGTACTACATTGTTGGTTGTCCTACTGTGAACTGTTAAGTAACTGCTGTGTTCCTCATGTACGTGAAATCATTATTTCACTCATCCCCAGAGTCAGCACTCTCACTAGAGCACATTCAGATTTAATACATACATGCTTGTAAGGCTCTTTCAAATCCCTCAATGAATAAATAATAATGCTTGGTATTTACATGGGTCCTTTCATTCAAAATGCTTTATAATTTGACAAATGCTACTAAGCAATGTGACCCAGGTCATATAAAAAACTTAATAACCAAGCCAAATGCAGGGAACTCTTCTTTCAAATACTAGCCCAGACTGCTTGTATGGGAGAAACAGGACTAGTTGAATAGCCATGCTTGTATGAGACAAAAGAGCCTTTTTCCAAATGTTCAGTGTTTATTGAAATAAGACAGAAGCAGGTTAAGTTACCCAGCCGGCCCTTGTAAAAACTGGAAAAGATCCTCCCATCTACCATCCATACAGATTTTCCCTTTGCTGATGGCTCAGAAGAGGCTACATAAAATTGAGTGAAAAAAAGTTCCTACACCTCTCACCTTCATTTTTCTCCTGCTGCTCTGTTCCAGAGCTCACTCCTAACCAGGTCATCTTGCTGCCGAGGCAATGGCCTGCTATGCCACTCACCAACAGAGGAGTATCCCTTTTCCTTGCGAGTGTACAAGAAAATCAGGGTGAAAACAACTGCCTGTTTTCAAAGCCATCCCTGCTAATGCCCACAAGGTAGGACTCTGGGGTCTTGTGCCCAGTGGGGTCCAGCAGGATGGCAGTGCTTTGTGTGGGTGGGCAGTGACTAAGGGTCTTCTGCCGTGCCAACCAGCAGCCAGGCCCTGTGCAGCTTGGGCAGCTCTGCTCGATACCTGAGACCAGGCCATCAACATGGAAGTTCACACCATGTGAACTAGGGCATTGGCAGCTAAACCACTGGGTTTTAAATTCCTCATGTTCTGAACAGCGATCTAGATTATTTAACCTAAGCGGATTTTTAAAATCTCAAGTATTTCAACTGTTAGAGCACATTGTACTACCAATGCCAGTGTTTTTTTCATCTAAAAGCACTTTAAAAAAATAATTTTCCTGTTACTGCAAACCATATTGGGAGGATGTCAAGACAATGTTTACCACTGGTTGGCACACAGCTTCAAACTGTGCAGACTTCACATTTTTCCAAGATCATCCCCCCTCACTGCCCCAAAAAGCCTTTCTTGAAATGCAGGACTCTCCAGTAAGTCTGAATCTCTTCATTCTCATACTGAGGAAAAAAAACTTAAAAATCACAGTTGCTATAAAATCTATTACAAAAATCCCTGAAGCTGCCATCATTAGCCATAAACCAAGCACCTCCTTCAGTTCTGCATCACTACCCACCCGAGGGTGAGAAGGATGCAGCACAGACAGGAGCCCCTGTTGCTGTGACTGCTGGGGTGTCCTGTGGTGACCAAGGAGAAGGGAAGGAGGGTCTCTGAGCAAGTCATTACAGACCAGCTGGGAACCTGAGGCCCAGGACACTACTCAAGAGGAGTGTTCAGCATAAGCACTGTGTGTCTGAGTCCACCTGCAGCACGAGAGCCGGAGCTGCCCCCAGTCCCTGCTGAGACTCTCCCCTTCCCACATGACATTCAGAATTGGGAATTGCAAGCCTGTTAGCTCTTTGACCCTCAAGTAAAGCTACAACAGCACTGCATAAGTAGTTACAGAATAACCTGATCACTGAACCAAGATATTCCTTCATCTTAACCAAGGGAACATCGCTTTGACTAAAAGGCTGGATAAATGGTAGTCAGGCCCCTGAAGCAGATGAAAATTCAATTCTCTGCCATGATCCACAAACTTCCCTAAAGATAGTCAAAATATATTTGGCAAGTCTGTTCTCCAATAAGGAAGTCTGGTAGGTGGGCTTGTTTCATGTGTGGATAGTCAAGAAATATCTCAAAGCAGAAATTAAGAAAGCACAAGGACACACATCTCACAACGCAGCAAACTTACAAGTATTGCATATGAGTACTGGTTGTCTTTACCAGACCTGTTCCACATCCGTACATGATTTTTAAAGTGTGCCTTTATCTAAATGGACTTCACAACCACTTTCAGTGTTTTTCAAGGTAAGTAATCACTAAGGTCCATCTCAGAAGCTAATTTGGAGAGATGAAAAAGCTGCTTAGAATTGCACAATTCCTTAAAATACGGAGGGTGGAAAAAATGTCTCATGCAGTATATGGCAATAGTGAAAATGTAATTACAGTGAAAGCAGGGATGAAAATTACTCCACTCTCAACTAGCTGTCATCTGGATGTTTTTACATCCAAAATCAACAAACAAGAATATACACAAAGAAGTCACATAATACAAAATGGAGCAAAAGTGAGTTTCGAACAGATCTGTCATCAGGTATAGTAAACTGCAGTCAGCTGTACTGATTTCAACTTCATTAGTAAATTAGTACTTTCCTATAGTAATTGAATATCTGAGCAATCTTTGACTGAACTGTGATAATGTAAGCCACATTTTGAAAAAAGGAGCCCCACAACAACCTACAGGTTTGGACTTTATACAAATTTAGCCAAAACTCTTTAATTCTAATTGAAAAACAACACCATTTAAGGTTAAGGAAAACCACAAAAAAATCATACCATGACAAAAACAAAAAAACAAAATACCAATAAAATCCTCAGCTCTTTCCAGTTCTTTTCTCTAGGGTACAAACAAAGGGCACTTGAAAGAGATTAGTAGGAGATGTCTCTAAAACCACAGATGTTATATAAGTTTCTAACATCCAGATCTCAAAATATCTGGCCTTGCTCTTCAGTATCCCCAGAATGTTTTGACTGGATATGAAGTGTTATTCTAACACTATGGCAATACACATATCCCTGTCTGGGCTTTTAACATTATAGCATAATTTGCACTCCTCCAAGCTTTTCTGTTGCCAGGCAAGTCCTGATCCTGCTGTTCTTATCCAAAACATCCATCTTTGCTCTGTAGTTGTCTCAGTCACTTTAGATATCCAGAATCTTGCTGATACAGTGTTTTCCACTCGAGTCCAAATACTTGGCAATTTTACAGTAAACTAGGCTGATTTCTGTTATGCCACTTTACACCACTATGACAGGCACATCTCTGCATCTCAACTGATAAGCAGAGAGTAAAGATGTACTGTAATCAAGGAAGAAATCTTCACTGCAAGTAACAGATAATATTGGGTAGCTCAGCATTTACAGATTGTTTGGTTTTGTGTCATAACTCATTGCAAAGTAGAAGAAGTCACCTCTGCCTCACCTTCTCAGCTAACAGCTCTCGGATCTTGCTTGCCTGCAAGCGGAATTTGAAGAGCTGGGACTCCAACACAAGGCACCGCTTTTGCCAGTCCATACAGCTGCCATTCTCCACTGTGAGTTCTGCCATTGTGAAGTTAATCATCCATTTAGGACATCGTCTGAGGTGCACTAAAAATCCTACAGAATTGAAGGGGAAAAAAAAGTATATATTTTAGAAGGACAAACTTATCACCTCTGTGCCTAGTTTTCCTTGGTCCCTCTTACAGAAATGGTAATGAAGGCCATTTCTTCTCCAAGCAGAAGATGAAGTGGTACTACCCTGAGTCACTGATTTTGCTCTCTGCCAGAGGTCAATCTTAATGGATAAACGTTTACCTTTAGAATGAGTAAATAATTTACTAATGCATTATACTCTATATTCCAGGAACAACCTTACTGCTACCCTTACAGTCTTGCTCAGCCTCTACCCACAGATTAGGGGTATTTTTTACTCCTGCCTCCTTTGTTCCAGTATGGCTGTAAACTCTCAAGTCACTAAAACCTCCTGCTTCAGGTATCAGACCCACATTCTCAGCTTGGGTCACCAGTGCTTTATCTCATACAGCCTGTGTTAAGATGATGTGGTGTATTAAGCAACTGTTCCCAATCCCTAACTACTTGACACAGTCATCTGACAGGAGTGGAAGTGCCCCAGTATCTAAACAACTGCTCTGTTAAAACAAAGAATCCATACAGGAATAAGTTAGGGCTAAAGACAAAACATGCTGCTCTACTGAAGTCCTTGTAGACATCAAGAGATATAGATGGCCTCAGAAACTGGAGAAAGCTGTATTTTTTGAAGATCTTTTATTTTCCTACTCAGTAACAGTTTAGACATTTCAGATACTTTGTGTTCATAGTAAAAGACACAAAAAAATCTAAGTAATAAATGTTCTTAACCAAATTCAGGTATTTGTGAACAAAAAGGTCAACTCAGTGTGTGCAGTCCAGCAGCCAGCTGTATTATTAAACAATAAAAATGTTTACAAAGCTAGAACAGCCATTAGCTCAGATTCATCAGAACAATTAAATCTTTACTTGTTACAGGAACTTCTCACCAGCTCACAGGTCCTCACAAGTCCCAAACAGTGACAGACCAAGGAACAATCCAGGATTTGTGAGAAAGCAACAAAATCACTCAGCTTCATTGCCCTTACATCTGCCTTCCTCTGCAGAAGGAAAAGTTTAATATGTCCCTGCAGTTGTACCCACTTGTCAGGATACCTGGTTAATGTAAGACTTGAGATTCAAATTACCATGAGTGTACATAATAGTGTGAGTATACATAACACAATAATCCACTCTATCCAGCTATATGTCTGACGTTCTAAGTTAAGAAAGATGCATTTTATACCCTTTGGCTATAATCATTACCTGTGACTTACTTTATGTTCAGGTTGCTTTGTTCAGTAATAGAAAGTTTCCCAGATAGCAAGTTGCCTACTTTTCCAATGACTTGAGAAATACTATTCCAGAAGGTAGGTTTAAGTAAAACAAGACAAATGTTCATGTGTAGTACTGCAGCACTGAAAACACTCCACAATAGGAAAGAAGACTACTTTCCTACAAGCAGCACACTTACTGCTTTACAGAAATAGAGGCTATCCTTTTCCACAGCCCATCCAGCACATTGCTCTAATCTCTACCCTTAACTCCTTTCCAAGCACTTAACCCGGTTATCTTTGGTACACTTTTCAGCACTGTAGTGTTTCCCTGTAAGGTAGTGCTATCAGTCCTTCCCAAGCCAAAAGAGTGCACTAAGTCAGGGAAGGATCCTACAACACTGTTAAGTTTGTTTACAGCTAACTCTATTTTGGACATAAATAATAATTCAGGTCTCAAATGGAATTCTGTTCTCTTTCATATAAATGTAAGGAGCTTTTAGTCTTTATTCATAAAATTTAAATCCAAAGAGGACATACAAATGAATGGGATGTGATCTAATGACACAAAGTGAAAAGAAACTGATGTACCAAACAACTTATGCCAAAGCAAAAGTAATTTTCCTGCACAGACCATAACTTCTGGTTTAACTAAAACATCCTTGTTCCAAATAGGGGGTCTAGGATGGGATAGGTTTCGTGAACCATTACATTTTATTCTTTATCACTACAGACAATTGCATTTTATAATCCTTTTCATAAATGAACACTACCCTTCCCTAGAACCACACTGGCAGTTCTCCCACTATTCCTATTATTCTAGAACATCATGTCTCTAATGAGCTGCCTTCCAATTACGAGCATAAACATATTCATAACCAGCTTGTATCTGTTAATTCTTGTAGATTATTGCCCTTCAGTTTAACTAGCCTTTTTTTCCCTCCCTCATATTTATCCCTTGATATGTTTATACATATCAAAATCCTCTCCTTAAGAACCTCAATTTGCAAGGCTAGAGACAAGGGGCTCCTTTAGTCTCATAAGAAAAGCTCCCTGCTCTCCCTCTGCACCTGTTCCAGCTTCAGTGCACATCATATAAAAGAGCTGGTTCTGCTCTTCTCACTCCCCTTCATAGCCATAGATGACCACAGCTGCATCTGAAAGGCAGCATACACCCACAACAAAGCAACAGGCATTGTGTAAAGGCATTTAGCACTTTCCCCTCTCCTAGGGAATGCCTCATCTGATTGCATTTGCCTTTTTTACAAACATACTGCACTGGTGGTTGACATTCACAGTCAAACTGACACAACCGGAACTGAGGAATCTCAGCTGACTTTTCCTTTGAAAATGGCAGATGTGAGAGAGGAGGAGGGCAATTACAAGTGGACTGAAACAGATTAATACAGCTCAGGTCTGTGCCAGATCTCCAAAAGATCAAATTCTCTGTACTACAGGTCATTGCAGTACCACACAATAAGACAAGAGGCAGAAACTGACGCACAGGAACTTTCACTTGCACCTAAGGAAGAACTTTGTTATTGTGCAGGTGACTGAGCACTGGAACAGGCTCTCCAGAGAGGTTGCAGAGTTTCCTCACTGGAGATACTCAAGAACCACCTGGATGCAGTCCTGTGCAATGTGCTCTCGGATGGCCCTGTTTGAACATGGACATTGGACCAGACGACCCACTGTGGTCTCTTCCAACCTGAACCATTCTGCAACTGCAAAATCCAACATGCCCATGGTTACTCTGTGATTGATCAGTATAATTATGTGTTATATTTTTAATTACAGGCAGTATTTTTATGCATCACTAATATTTCAAAGGCACAGTTTGTTTTTGGGTATCTGGAAGAAGTCTTACTGTTTATGCAACTGAATCTTTTCCTCCTCTACTAATTTTAAAGACTGCTCTTCCAGGTTTTGTGCCCACTTCATTACTATTTCTAATGTGTGATTTTGTTTTGTGTCATTAGATCAATCCCCTGTGTCAGTAGTCAATTCTACCAGTAAAATACCTACCATCTAACCACCCCCTCTTCAGCACTGTGTTGTCACATTCTCTTTTGTCATTTGTCTATCCTACCATTCTTCTATTAATCCCCATCTCCTCCACTTAAGCTAATAACTTCCCCATGTGTCATCATACCGAATAAGTTCTGAAGGCTAGAGATTAGAATTATAACTTCATCCCCCAGCAAAAACCTTACACTTTTTCAGAGATAGATATTGTATCACAAAGTCTAATATTTACCTCTAGAGTATAACCTTATTTACAAAATTTATTTTGCATTTTCATTTACCATTAAAATGCATTACTCCTCCTCCCCGTTCTTCCGAACGTAAGCAGTTCATCTGTACTCTAAATTTCAATATCAACTTTATTTTGACAGACTGACTTTAAATCACTTCCATTGGATCTGCCATTTCAGATGTCCTTTTTTGTAAGTCTTAACCATCATTTTTCAGCACATTCTTTGATTCCCCTTCCTCTCACAGATATCAGTTCTTTTCACATTAGATAAAGAATTTATATGGATACATTTATATAAAACTGTCTCTTTTTTCCCTTACACATACGAAGAAGGTGGGAGCCAGATATTTTCAGAGGCAGTACTCTTACTTTAGGGACTTAGAACACAGGAGACAGCCACTCTATTCAAGCAAGCTGAGATTTTTCAAGACTTCATTCTTAAATGCATACAGCCACTTTTTAAAGAGCAGCTTGATTTTCAGTGTTAAGTATCCAACAACTGTCAGTGACAATAATGGCAGATAAAAAGCCCTTAAAACTCAGTCGGGGAAAAAATGACTCAATCACCTGCTAAATGCAGTCAAAATTAGAAGTCTCATGCATATATCTGTAAGTTTTGACCAACATCAGAGACAGTTCTGGCCCTAAATGCCATATCCAAAATAAATATGATCATTTACTTGGAATGTCCATATCCAGCTGCAGTTCTGATGAAGCTGAAATTTAAATAAAGATGTCATGTGTTTGGGGGTTTTTCTTTGCGTTTTTAGACTACAATCAGCTGATGTTGCAGATGTAGGTGCATCCAGAACAAGAAATCAAAACACTTAGGAGACTTTGTACAATCAATCGATGTGAAGACTTTCAGGTGCAGATATAAATGCAAGTAAAGTGTTTACAGCTTTGTTCATGCAGTGCAAACAATAAAGACAAGTGAAGCACTACTTCAATATTCCAGATGTGAGTGTCTGCTCAGCAACAGATTTACACAGGCTGTCATAGGGGATTCACAGCACAGGGGGACTGCAGTTCTTAGCACCTGCCCGTAAAAAGCACAAGATCCTGTCCGAACACCGGAGCTGAATACTGGTTTAACTTTCAGCTACCGTATTACTACAAAAGCAATCAGTAGAAAAGTGATAAATGTAACATATGAAAGGGAAGAGATTCTTCCCATGTCACTGAATTGGCATCAAGGGGGTCAGCAGTACAGGCGATGGGCAAAACTCAGCGGGGAAATCCTGTACTATTAATCAACACCCTGTCCCCTGCCACCTCACTTTCCACTTCATACTCATCTCACCGCTCTGCTTTTTAGCACTGAAGCCATTGGAATTGTTCAGCCACGCAGTCAATTCCCGCTCAGGAGTGCGGCCTGAGATGTGCACAGCATGGGCGGGGAGGGGCGTGGGGGGAGAAAATATCACAAAAAGCTGTGGAAAGGGCAAGGAAAAGGCTTGTCGAGGGCCTGGGGCGGGAGGGAGCGGGGAATAATTTCCCCTCTCCATCCGCGCAGGTGGCTTAGCTACTAAAAGTGCCTGGAGGCAGGAAGAAGGGCTCCCAGTTGTGCCATTCTACCTGCGGAGGTCTCGCCCCGCACACCGAGGCATACCAGGAAGGCAGAAGAGACCGCAGAGCTTACACACATTTACTTCTTGGGCTGCATCTTCCCCTTCGTGCGGCCATTCCTCCCCCCACTTCTTCCATGCCTCTTGAGGGCCAAAGTCCCAGACCCGAAAGCAAACCTCAGTTAACAGAGATGACAAAACATCCCCCCCGGAATGCTCCCGCCAGTCCCCTTACGGTCACCTTCGAAGAAAGACGAGCCGGGGCAGAAAGGCTGTGCCGGCCAGCCCGGCTCAGACCGGCCGCCCTCTCGCCCCCGGGGGCCCGGGGCTCGGCCCCGCCGCGCTCACCTTGNGCGGGCGGCTGCGCGGTGCCGGGCGGCAGGCAGGTGCCCGGCACGGCTCCTGTCCCATTCAGCACTTTGCCATTCCCTCCCCGGTTTCCTTCGGGCGGGAGAGCCCGGCTCAAATATCAGAGCCGGCCCTCCCGAGGAGCGCAGGAACTGACATCAGCCGCCCCGAGCTTTTAACCCCTTGTCGGGCTCGGCGGCCAGGCAGGTGGGGCGGGCGGCGCAGGGTGTCGGGGCGGCCCGAGGCACAGCAGTGGCAGCCGCTCTCTGCCCCGGGCGGGGACATCCCCCAGTCCGCCCACCTTGCACCCTCAGGGACTGCCACCGGGTTTCCTGAGATCTGCCTTGCAGTCATCTCCTGGCCCTCAGAGCTGATGCTACCCAAACCATCCCCAGAGCACCAGGGCAGCGGCGTTTTCCGTGGAGCAGCTGGGCAAGGAGCTGATACCCACAGAAGCACGCTGCCCTTGCCGCAACTGCAGCCCTGAGGGGCTGGCGGTTCGTCCGAAGCTCCAGATGGAGCATCCTTCCCTCGTTGTAGGCAGCCCCAGGGCACGAGGTTGGTGCTACGACAGAGATGAAACCAAAGTAGTGTAATGGTCTCCTGATCAGGGGACACCAACCTGCACCATGTACTTTGGCAATTTCTCACATAAAATGGCTTAAACAAACAGGTTTGGAGCCTCAAGCATTTCTAATGATAGCTGCCACCACACAAAATATGTTATTCAGGCATCAGGCCATCCCTTACCGAGCTACTTTACATGCAGCAATGCCTTATATGAATATATGGTGATGTATAGGAGTTTATTGCCTGTGCCATACCAAGAACTGGTGATATCTCACTGCCTCGGGAGGCTGGGCACTGGCAGCAAGTGTGTGCACACACCATGTGCTGCTGGCTGCTGCCCTGTGCCCCGGCCACTCCCTGAGCCCCCAGGCTGGCCAAGCCCACACTCTCTCCCTTTGTGTTGGGCAGACCAGAGCTCGCAAATGGAAGTGAAAGAGACTGGAGACAGATGGGGCTGGCAGGACAAAATGCCCCCAGAGATGTCGGCCTCAGACCAGTGTATTTCAAAGCAAAAGACCCTTTGTTCTAGTTCAAGTTTAGCAAATACTTGTTACTTATTCCATTATCAAGCACATTACTTCCATCAGAGAAAATTTTAAAATGTCTGTGTGAGCCTTCCCTCAGTGGAGGTAACAACAGTCATTCTGACATGTATCTTTCCAGTCATTTTCCATGGACCTTCCACATGGGTCACTTTGCTGCCATGAAAGTTGGTCTCATCTCGAGAAAGTGAGTCTGGCTTGTTGGGGAAGGGCTGCACCAGAATGATGATATCTTGAGTGGTTATGAGAGATCCATGAATGCTGTGAAACTGTACTTTGGCACCTATTGGGACAACACTCGCAAAACGGGGCAGTCTGAAATAAACAGGCTTCAACAATCTAACAAGGAAGCACGCAGAAGAACTGAACAAAATTATCTCCTAGGACAATAAGCAACACTATTCACTAGACATGGTTAAACAAGATTTTAAGAGTTGTTATTTGGCTCACAGATACAAATATTGCCTGATTCAAGATCTGCTGTTTATTAAACTTTCATTGTAAACTTTTTCCTCACATTGATAGTGTGCTTTCACTGATGTCTCAGCAGAGAAACATTGGGTACCAAATCACTTACTATGCAGAAATGAAAAGATTGATGTGATTAAGTGGTTAAAACATAAAAATATAACTAAAAACATAAGGTCAAGATTTGGACACTGGAGTGAATAAAGGCAGACTCTGAAATCTACACCTCATTATCCAAATAAGTAGTCAGATTTCCAAAGACTCTGAGGACCCTGCAGTTCCCTAAAGACGGTTTTGCTTTAGATTTCTCATCTGTTTCCAGTTCCATGGGAATTCGGTTGAAAGAAGCTGCCTATTCCTAGCTATGAGACAAAGCATGCATTACAGAGCTGGTTCAGGCAGAGAGCAGGATAGCAGTACACAGGGATGGCTGGAGAGCCAGGTGGAGATAGGCAAAGAACCGAAAAGAAACAGGCATCTGGTGAGGAGCTCTCCCATTTGGACAGCTGAGCAGGGACAGGCAGGAATACAGGCAGAGACCAAGCTGACTGTTAGGACAGTATCACAGAGATTTCTCCAGCAATTCCCAGTAGAAGGGACTCCAGTTGCCTACAGTCTGCATGTTGTGTGTGTCTGTATTAATCATTATGCACAGTGATCAAGGAATTGTAATAAATAACCAGAAACAGCACAATCTGTGCCTCCCTATAGGTATTTCAGAGGGCAAGATGTAGCTTCATGCTTTACAGAATCCACTCCTGAACTGAGGCTGGCCAAAGACAAAGTGAGAAAAGGAGCTATTCCCTCCATGCTCCCATCCTATTCTTGCTCCTTTCAACCACAGCATGCAAGCACAATATTTCTTAATCTTAATTTTATAAGGTACTTTTATTCTTCACTTAAAGGTACTGGTCAAGTTCTCTCATTTACACCAGCAAAGCCAACCAGATCATATCACTCACTGAAATGTCAATATCTGGCCTTGTGTTTTTCCCAGGCAATGAAGCTTGACTGCCAGAACATTCCTCAGCCACTGAACTTTATACAAAATACCTCCCTAAGAATTGCCTGTGTGCACCTTGCTTTAACCCCTGGAGGCCCAGAACCACATCACCACTCACATAACAATGTTCTGCCATGTATTTAATACAATTATTCTTCAAAGCTGTGCCTCCTTATGTCATCTGTCACTTCTGTCACAGTATTTAAAAAAAATATTATGGAAAAAAAGTCACCGTTTTCATTAAATGATGCAAATATAAAATAAGAACAACCAGTAGTATCTCATTGTTCCCAAATTATTTCCCTTGGCAGTCATCTTTAATATAACTGCTAAAGCACTGTATGTCAGGTCTTTCCAATCTGCAGACAAATCATTCAGCAAAAAGCAAAATTTACTATAAACAGCAAATACCTTATTGACAAAACAAACTCTCTGGCCGATCCAAGAGAACTAGCTTGGCACTGTTAGACTATACTGTTAGACTATCCTTATCACAACACAAGCACAGACTGCTTTGTTCAGAGCACCATATCCAAGATACCTAAATAGAAGGACAAAGAGATAAATGAGAGCGAGGGGTCAGAAGATGAGAGCAGAATGAACTTTTTCTCTTAGTAAGCAAAGTTGTCATAGTTCTGCAGGTGAGAGAGAGCATTGTGTTCCAGACACAGTGCCTCTGAAAACTTACCAAAGGGGCAAGGACACCAGCCAGATCAAAAGTTCATGTGTCAGAGCCCCACTGAAGGGTCAACCCTGTGTGGGAAAAAACTTGCACAAAAACGAAACAGTACCTTGAAACACCTGTTTGAGGTACTTGTCACTCTCCACAAGCAGCTTAGGCTTCATATTGTAGTTCTCTAAATTCCACCTGTGTTAGAGGCTTAAAAATGTTGAAAATGGCCTTTGTGCCTTACTCTCTTTCTCCTGGGTTTGCAGTGCACTGACAGACACAACACAGAGTTGCAACCCCCTGCCTTTCTTCTCTTCTAATCAGCAGTGACAAGTTCATGCAGCATTAAAATAAGACTGGCAGCTGTGGATCACCTTGCTGCATAAACCAGTTGCTTGTGGGAGGACCCAGTGGGAGGGCCAGGAAACCATTGCCCTCCAGTACCTTGTCAGCTGTTTTTGATCATGTTATGGTCATCTCATCACACTTCACACACAGACAATCATGTGTACTATTCAAGCCACAACATGAGCAAGAACATATGTTTTATATATACAGTCTTGACTGGCACAGAGCAAAACAATGGAGAATTCCCATTTTCCTTAGGGAGTCAGGGCAACTGACAAGGGGGCAACTTAAGTGTTATTCTCAGTATTAATAGTTCTTGCCTTGTTTCATCTCTGCGTTTCTCCAGTTTCAGCTTCTAAGTACCAGCTTTCACTATGTCTTTTTCCAATAGATTAAGAAGTCATCAACTATCAATAAAGTAACTTGTGATAAAAAACTTAACTTTCTCCTCTATAAAAATACACAGATATAACATCTCTCACAGTAATTAAGATTTTCTAATGCTTATATTTCCATAGATTTATCTAGATCATAGATTAGACAACTGGATCTTAAAAAGTCAGTTTGGGATTGTTATCAGCATTCTCATGTATGCCTGTTCAACTCCCTTTTCAGAGCAGGGAAGAAAGGAGGATGGCATGTGGGAGACTTCAAGCTGTGGAGAAGGAAAACAGTCCTTACAACTGTATTTGTTTTGTGTGGTCTTTTTGTGTCTGGCATTGGCTGGTATGCAGCCCCAAAGGTTCCCACATACCACAGCACACTTCGAATCTGTTTCTGAGTCCACAGGCTATAGCTGTAACTGCTGTGCAAGTGGTGCTGCACATGATGCATGTCACAGGTAAACTGTGTCAATCCAGATGTTACAAGTTCACAGAGCTGGCTCAACAGCACTCAAAAAACCAAGTTTTGCTGTCCTTAGGATGAGAGGCCTGGCTACTCCTGCCAAGGAGAAGGAGGCATAGAAAGAGAGTGGTGGAGCTATGACAAGGTGCTGGAAGGGATCAGGAAGAGCCCTGAAGAGTTGGACCTGATGCTCTGGCAGCCCCAGTGCTGTGAGAGAGGGCCACCTCTGCTTCTGCAAGGGACAGTCCATAGCCCTTAGATCTTCCTTAAATGGCAGGAACAGGTCTTTCCTCCCATGGGGAGGGAAGCCCAGGCAAAGTAGGCAACAGCCTATGGTAATTTTGCTTCCCAGGTACCCTGTGAAATACCAGGAAAACACCTATTTACAGAGCTGTCTCTGGAAGCACAGTGCAAAAAGCTGCACCAGAGAAAGAGATCTAAACAACATGGGGAACCAATTAATTTATAGATTACTGGTTTGAATTCAAGCCAAGTAAAAGAAATAACCACTGGTCACTGGTTAACCAGATTTCTGGTCAGAAATAACCACTGATAAGCAGAAGCAGCAGTGACAGCTGTATGGACAGACTGGTCATTTCAGCCGCATTCTTAAACATCATCTGTCTGAGGGGCATGTCTATTAGGGGTGAGTGCTGAGGAGGCAGTAGTGTGTGCTGCAGGTAGCCAGAGGAGCTCCATGGAATATAGACCCCTATTACTGCTGTTGTTCGTTACAGTTCTGCACCCACCCATCACTGGAAATAGCTTCTCAGTATAAAAACTCAGACTACAAAAGACCATGGGGAGAGAACCCATGTCTGATCATTGCTAGACTTGTGAAAAGAGTTGCTGGATTGGAGAAATTTGGGTAGGCTAGGAGAAGGTATTGTTCTTGTCCATGGCAGAGCTGGGGGAAAATACTATTCCCAGATTCAATACTTCTAGTAAAGACCAAAGTAGGTCCCAGCTTGCCCTCTGTTTGGGCGCTGATCTAAGAACTTTGGAATGGGCACCTGAGACAGCTCTGTGGTCAGAGGCAGGGGATGCTGCACAAGACAGCTTCTGATGCAGAATCCCTGCCCTTCCACAACTAGTACTGGCTGGCAGTGGGGGAGAGAAGACACTAGTAAGACATGGGGCTAGTCTGTGGGAAGGGTTTTGGCTGCCTTTCCAGTATTGCACTGAAGTTATGCCTACAGCTGCCAGAGGTCAGGATGGGGTGTGGAGAAGAACATGATTCCCTGCCACAGGACTCCTACTTGCAGAGCTTTTGTTGCTGAATCCAGCATGCAGGCTGTCCTCCATGAGAGTGCAGGAGGGGTTAGCTGGAGAGGTTTTTGGCTTTGTTCCTGGTCTCACACCAGAGCCAGGCACACAGTTCCCAGATGTTTGTGATCTTTGCTCTGGGATCTTTCAGACTTGTCAAGGCATTGTGTAAAGGGAGGAATTATTTCACTTCCACGTGGAGGGTGGAAATGTCAAGAGCTCCTGCAGAGATCCCTCTGCCTGCTTCTCTCAGGAGGGGTCATCCCCGGGTGAGCAGTGTTGGAGAGAGAACTCCATCTCTGCACAGATGAGATCCCCAGACAAAGCACTTTCAGAACAGCGGTTGTTGAGCTTCCCTGGCATGACTGTTTCTGGCAGTTTCCATGGTGATCCACAAAACCAGCCCAGATCTCTTTGAGAAGGCAAATAATAGAACATGATAGTGCATGTGCCTGGGGAGGGGGTAACAACTCCACTTTTATACTGTCAACTGAGTTCTAGGGTCAGTCCTGGGGCTTGCCCCTCTCCCTTCCTGAGCTGGTAAGGAAAGCATTTCTGTACCCTGCCCCAAAGGGCTCAAAGCAGTAGCTCCCACTTGTAGGTGTTACAAGCTGCCATTAGCAGGTTCAAACGGTGTTGCCAATTGCTTTTTGTGGACAACACTGGCAAGTGATGTCAGCAGGCAGCCCAAGCAAGCAGTGTCTGATAGTACTTTGACTGCTTGGAATTAGTGGGAAGCACTGATGAGGAGCCCAGGGTGTATCACAACATGGTCCAGCATGCAAGCACATACACAGGTATGACATACCTGTAAATTTAAGGATAAAACCTCCACTCTGCCCTCTCTCCTGCTATGTCTGAAAGCACATGGACAAAAGCTCAAATTTTTATCCTTGGTCATAGATGAAAACTATTCATGGGCAAGGAACAAACTCAATCTTACCACCACAGTATCATGCCACCAAGACTTCACCCTCTGCTCTCAAGATCTGACCCTGCCCTCTTCTTCATTACAGAAGCAGCAAGTGTTACTGAGCTCACTTTTCCCCATGCAGTTTGGAGGTGTCTGCCTGATACCCACCTACCTCTTTGCATGTAGCAACAATTGCCAAACAGCACAGCTGCCAGGATGAAAGGACATGGAGGGAATAGGTTGAAGGATAGTTTTCTGATCTGCATCATTTTTGTGATTCAGCTTAAGATTCTAGATAATTCTGGAGGGGAGGGATAAAAATTATAAAGGATAATATGGCTTTCAAACACAGCCAACATGCATCTTAAAAAGGAAACCTAATTTTGTGTGCCTCCACCTCTGGGCAAAATGTTCTTGGCTTGGTTTCAAAGGTGCTGGGAAATTCAAGGGTTGGGTTTCTCTGAAAACCAGCCCCAGGGTGCCTGCAACAAGGTGACCTGGAAAAGGTGCCAATTTTGAAAATGTTATCTTAATTTAATTTTTTTTCATTTTGTAATTTCCTATTGATGAGCTCTCCTTGGGAGGCTCAGAGATTGATCTAGAACTTGTCTTTCACTCTGTTCACTGCCTGAAGCAGGAATCCTTGTAAGAGAAATGGCACCTTAGCTGTAGATTTAGATGACGCTTGGCTTTCATTGCTCTGACTGCTGCAATATAAGAGACTCCTACCCACTTCCCCATACTGTGCTCTCTTGCCCAGAGTCCTGTGGGTCCACAGGGGAGCTTCTGAAGCCAAGGTCACTGCCCAGACTCTTCCTCTGTCTACGACTGCCTCCCCTGCTCTGGGGCAGCCCTGTAACCCCAGTGGTGTAGAGGTGTTCTGTGTCTCCTTGCTCCCTCAGAAGTCCATGCCAGGATGCAGCACTAGACAGACAGCCAATTAAAACAGCTCCAGCAGCTACAACACAAAACTGAGTTAGGCCTTTCTGCAAAGGATGTCATGAGTAATTTTTAGTTATTTGTTTAATTAGTGTTAATTGCACACAGTAGGAGGTCAGAACTCTGCCTGCAAATGCTCGTTGGCTGTGAAGTGTGAGCTCTCCAGCTATTCTAGAAACTCCAGTCAAGGGGCAGGAGAAGGAGGGAGATTTGCATTTTGTGTCACAGCGTCAGTTTCATTCACAGCAGATGAATGAAACTCTGGGAATTTTTTTTTCCTGGACCAGAAGGAGGAAGAGAACAAGAAGTACACGAAGTTCATCCAGAGAGCCACCAAGAGGGTTAATGGGAACTTTAGGCCACCTCTGCACCAGAGACCTTGGCACATCTTCCTGGCTGCACAGGAGGTGCCTCCCGAGGCAGGCATGGGCACTCCACCCCCGTCCCACATACGAGGGCTTGCACTGCGTATCTAACCTGGGGGGGGCTGGCAGATGGGGGTGTTCAATTCATCTTTTCCCTTTGGGGGTTTACTTTTTGTCAGAAGTGTCTGTCCATTGGTAGCTATTATAAAATATACCGACACTATTCTGAGTCCGTGTTAGCATTTCTGTGCAATAAGGTGCCCGGCATGCCCGCAGGCTCCCTGCTGTCCGTGTGAGCGCACTGGGCCGCTCTGTCCCCCTCTGTCCCGCTCCGTCCCGCTCCGCCCGGCTCTGCCCCTCTCTGCCCCGCTCTGTCCCGCTCTGTTCCTCTCTATTCCGCTCTGTTCCGCTCTGTCCCTCTCTATTCCGCTCTGTTCCGCTCTGTCCCTCTCTATTCCGCTCTGTTCCGCTATGTCCCTCTCTGTCCCGCTCTGTCCCGCTCTGTCCCGCTCTGTTCCTCTCTGTCCCGCTATGTTCCTCTCTGTCCCTCTCTGTTCCTCTCTGTCCTGCTCCGACCCTCTCTGTTCCGCTCTGTCCCGCTCTGTTCCTCTCTGTCCCGCTCTGTCCCGCTCTGTCCCGCTCTGTCCCGCTCTGTCCCGCTCTGTCCCGCTCTGTCCCGCTCTGTCCCGCTCTGTCCCGCTCTGTCCCGCTCTGTCCCGCTCTGTCCCGCTCTGTCCCGCTCTGTCCCGCTCTGTCCCGCTCTGTCCCGCTCTGTCCCGCTCTGTCCCGCTCTGTCCCGCTCTGTCCCGCTCTGTCCCGCTCTGTCCCGCTCTGTCCCGCTCTGTCCCGCTCTGTCCCGCTCTGTCCCGCTCTGTCCCGCTCTGTCCCGCTCTGTCCCGCTCTGTCCCGCTCTGTCCCGCTCTGTCCCGCTCTGTCCCGCTCTGTCCCGCTCTGTCCCGCTCTGTCCCGCTCTGTCCCGCTCTGTCCCGCTCTGTCCCGCTCTGTCCCGCTCTGTCCCGCTCTGTCCCGCTCTGTCCCGCTCTGTCCCGCTCTGTCCCGCTCTGTCCCGCTCTGTCCCGCTCTGTCCCGCTCTGTCCCGCTCTGTCCCGCTCTGTCCCGCTCTGTCCCGCTCTGTCCCGCTCTGTCCCGCTCTGTCCCGCTCTGTCCCGCTCTGTCCCGCTCTGTCCCGCTCTGTCCCGCTCTGTCCCGCTCTGTCCCGCTCTGTCCCGCTCTGTCCCGCTCTGTCCCGCTCTGTTCCTCACTGTCCCGCTCTGTTCCTCTCTGTCCCGCTCTGTCCCGCGGCCGCAGCCGCTGTGCTCCGGCGCCGCCCCGTGGTGGCAGGCGGCGCGGCGGGCGGCGCTCCGCACGGCCGCTCTGATTCCAGCCTTTGGGCTACCGAGCCCAAAAGCCCCTGAAACCGAGCGTGCTGAGAGTGGGCGGCGCTTTTGGCCGCTTTCTGCCTTGCCAGGGAAACAAACGTCCCAGCGGGAAAGTCAGGCATCGCCCCCTCACTGACATAAACACAACCGCTGCTAAATAAACTGATAGAGGTCTCTCTTCATCTGGAATCAGCAGAAACCTTGAATCAGACAAACACCCAGGCCATTTCTAGGGACCATCTTCTCTGTGGAGAAAGGGAGTGTGAACGGCCATAATTTGTTAAGGGCTCCTGTTGGAGGGGTGCTAAGACTTACCCAAACTATGTCTCTGAGACATTGGATAACTAAACATGTAATCCTGACTCAGCGGACGCTTAGATAAAAGCACATAAGCATTGTATTGTTTTGCCAGATAAACATATGGGACTGTGTAGGGGAGTAGGAAAAAGTGTTCCTAAGACAACGATTGCATACATTAACTATATGCAGCCATTAGTTCAAACTGACTATTTTCTCTTTGGTCCAAATCCGCAAAGCCCTTAAGACTTTTTTTCCTAATATTCGTTGAAGTTGGACGCACTCCAACTCTTAAAACAGGTCAAAATTCAAGCCTGATGTTTCTGTAGAAACTAGTTGTCTCCTCTCAGCCTTGATTTTTTTCGCATAAGAGCAAATTGACATGAGTCATTGCCATTTATATTTGCCCAAAGCTTATTTAGCTTCTCCAAAGACATCACAGAAATTTAAAGCCATATATAATTTAAAGCCGTTTATAAACTAAGAATTTTAACAAAATATTTTTGTACTTGATCAAAATTATAATGTCATTCTTCTAATGAGCCAAACAATGCCACCATTACTGCAAGGGTGCTTTTCTTTTAAATCTAGGGGAGCTTCAGAGCCTGAACTGCTAGCTTTATATTCCCTCTGCAAAGCAGTGTATGGCAATACAGAAATGCAGGGTACTGACTCCAGATTTCTACAGTCTTGTCTGAAATCAGTGTCTACAATATTCTTTCTGGGCTTAGATTTATGTTTAAGATAAGCCTGCTGCCATAAAAAGTATTCTGTGAATTGTGGCCATGTAGGCATAAAAGAAGAGAAGACTCAGGACATCTTCCACCAATTATCCTGTGCAGGTTCAGGCAACATACCCCTGCTTGCAAGAGGTTATGCTCACATGGATTTGTGACTGGGTCACTTCTTACCACCTCTGCAGAAGAGACAACACGTTTTGGATAGGAGGAACTGTGTCACTCCCAAAAGCTCATATTTGATTCTTCTAGAGACCAAAATCCCTGGAAGTATCCTGAATTTCCAGTAGCTGCTTACACCATTATCACAAAATCGATCACAGATGGTGCTTTGGACGCTGGCAGGTTGGAAAAAATAATCTCTCGGCTTATATCCTGAGCACATTTGATCTGGACTGACTGGATAGGATCGTGACAGTCCATCATCTTCTCATTAGAACAGAAACATTTTCCTATTGCAACAAACATTTGGGCAAGGATGAACACTTTCCTTTAAATAGCAAACTTCAGCCTTAAATAGTTACACTTTGCCCTTGTTGTTTGGCTCTGTTGCATACCAAAGACTTAGCTCTTAGCAACATGAAATCCCATACTAATTAGCTACTGTTTAACAATACCAAGCTCCTTCTATTCTGGAGCTACAGAGGAGGGGAGTATTGCATTTCATATCAAGCCCAGTGCAGATCAAGACTCTTTCTGTGGATTTTTTTTTTTCCCCAGTGGAAAGTAGTCCTGTATGTTAAACCTGAGCCACTCTGTATGAGTAAAAGTGACACTCAAGAAATTAAACCAAACATAGCCTGGAGAATCACTTGTACAAGGCATCCAAACTCATGTACTTAACTAGAATAAAAAATATACCAGATGACACATGCAGCTCTGCCCACCATAAATGCCATTGACTAATGATGATCATTAAAACATGTGGGTTTACACTTGGTCCCTTTTTATGCTATTACAAATACTTTCCTCACCTTACAGTGTAGTCCCTGGTTTCAAGTCTCTTTCCTGGAGCAGTTTCAGGATACATAGGCAAAGTTATTTTCTTTTTCAGCCTTTCAAGAAAGCTTGTTACAATCTGTTTCACTTACTATCCTTGAACCTTGGAAAAACCCTTTCCCCAAAAAGCTTTGAGATAAACCTAAGGCTGCAAGTCTGAATCACTGTAAATTGGATTTGGCTTGGTCCTGTAATATAATATCCAGCAAACTTCATTTTTCAGATAATAGTGCCCCTAAAGCCCTGGAGTCAGGGACTGAAATTTGTTGAGGTAATTCCAGCATGTTTTGGTTTTTCAAAATCAATGGATGCCCCTATGAAGCATACATCAGTACATCCCTTGACCTTCTGCTCCATGGGGATGCAGGCAGCTCTGCAGAATCATTATGTTTTCCTCAGATGACAGCTGAAAGACCATATGTTTAGCCAGCTAAGGAGTCTGAATAAGGGCTAGTTGGTCGAGGTTGCTTCCAGATAAGATTGTTGGAAATTATTAAGTGTCATGGAGAAACCTATATTAGTTCCTGTCAGTGACAGAGTTTGTATTTGTTACTCAGGCTGGTAACATATATTTTTAGAAATTATTACCTTTGGATACCTAGATATCAGCATGGGCAAGAACCACACAGAACTGCTCAGACACTTAAAAAAATTTTTCTGCAGATAATTTTCTCTCCTTCTGTCATCCAGCAGGTGGGAGGAGATGGACACAAACAGTGAATTATAGGGTTAATGGTTATAGTGTTCCCTGGGAATGCCTGATTTGCTTGTGCACAAGGCAGGTGTATCCTGTGGCTCTAATTTTCATACGACTGTCTGCCAGCCTCAGGGAACACGACAGCGACAGCGCCATCTCTTACTCTCTCGGAAAGAAAGGAGTTGGATGTCACAGTGCTTGATATTCATGAGTCAGGACAAAGGGACACAAGAAAACCCAGCAGTGCCCTGCTGCACCTTGGGGTTGCCAGCTGGGGTTACAGGCCTGCTGTCAGCAGGTGGGAGTAGCTTAGACAGTGGTTTATCTACCTGCATCTTTTCACTGGTTGTGTGCACATCAGTTTTAGATGTTTCTAAGGTTAACTCTAAACACAGCTTCTTGGGAATTTCAGATAACAGTGTTCTGCTATGCCAAAAATGCCCTAAAAAAAAAGATAATCAGCACAAGTCTAGTGAAGTTGCTCTGCCACAAAGTGTTAATTTGACTGCTGAGATGCCCATCTGGTAATGAGCTTTGGTCTTTTTTTCCTGATCATGCAGCAAGGGCAGTGAGAATACAGGAACTGTAAAAACTGGGGCAAGATTGTAAAGACCTGTTGAAGTGTAAGAGAAAAGCAAGGAATACCACAGTCTGACTATGGAAGTGGGGTTTGTGATTTCCTAGTTTATCCAGGTTTTACTCATGGTGCAGTGGTATTTGCAAATAAGTAACAGCTAAATGTTCACAGAATTATGAGCACATAAATGTTTTATAATCAGTGCAATACACTTGCTAGTGTTGGCTCATGCATGGGATTATGCTAGAAAAACATCTAATTTGGGGAAGATGTACTATTTCTTTGTCCTCTAGTCTTATTAGGGGAGTTGAGAAGAACATCAATTGATGGTGAAGTCTGTACCTCTGAGATGGGCTAATAAAGAACCCGTAATTGCTTGTATTAGGAGAGACATCCCTTAAGAAAAAAGCCTACTGAAAATGTAGCTGACTCCAAATGGATTTCATAAACTGATATCATCTTTGGCTGTGTTAAAGTAGAATAGAATATTTCCCCTTAATGGCATGCCCTGTGTTGCAACAAAATTTAAAATGGCTTTGAACCAAAAAGCAACTATGAAATTTTTTTTTTCTGAATAAGTGAAATTCAGTCCTGACATTTTTACTTTCAAATTCCCCTTCTATTTACTTATATTTTAACTTTGGAAGGATATAAAAGAGGTCATTTTGCTCCCATTTGCAAAGACAACTATGAAAAATCCTTTGAAAGCATTTAGTGGCACAGGTGTGATAGAGGTCAAACTATGAAAGTGAGATTTACTTATAAATCAGAGCCTAATTTGGGCTTCCTTCAGACTCTCATTTGACCAGCTTGTCAGGATGTTATGAAACAGGATGTACCTAGTTTGGCCATCAGTCTGGGATTATTTTGCCTGACTTCAGCTATCCAGGAGTCAAGAAACAAGCCTGAACTATTCATGTGGCTTTGTCTATCATCAGTGAGGATAGGGAAATTTGATTAGTCTCCTTAGGATGGAGTGCATCATCATGCAGAAGTGTCCAATTCTCACAACTGGACTAAGCAGCGAATTGCAGCCATACTGTTAAGACCTGAATCAGTCCATAGATAAAGAGTCATAATTAATTGTGCAGTGACTTTTACAGCTGACCTCAAAGGTGCACCAGGGCCTTTGCTCACATTCAGCTCATTTGATCTGGTTCTGTGTTTATATTTCTGAGGTCAATTTCTAATGACCAGCATCAGTTTTACTAATTATAGCTGAGAGCTTTGCAGGATGACTGGGATTATTTGGTATCTGGAACATAATTTCTGGTCTCTTCAGGCATAGAAAATTCTACAGATCTCTGGACTGAATATTGTTAAGCAGGCATTCATAGTCAGTGTAAAATATTCAATAATTGCAAGTTACAATGTGACAAAAAATCTCCTTTTTTTTTGGACATATAATGAACTAAACATTCTACAGTATTATGTATTTACTTAATCTCCTTAAATTCTTTATAAAAAAAAATCTTCTTAATAACTTTCCAAAATGAAGATCTACTCTTCAGACAATATTATGGCCATCCCTATGCAATCTATGCTGGGGCAATACCTATTGATGGGGAGCTTTGCTGTGTAATCTATAGATGAATATTTAATGAAGTAGTTATTTATTTAGCATATCTGTAGAGAGACAATCTTTTTCATCTGATTCTTCTTAGTCATCAAAAAGATTTGGGACCATTTAGCTCCCACCCTACCTGACCTGCTGACATTTGTTGGGCTCGTGTATTTACCGTGAGACTGCTACCAGGGCAGCAGCAAGATCTGAAAACAGAGGAAAGAAAGAGCTACTTTCTAAAATAGTGCAGTACCCTCCCTGTGCATCACTTTAATGTGTTCTTCATCATATGCATGTATATGGCAGCTGAAATGCATGGTGAGATTAGGTGGCTGCTTGTCCAGGCTTCTGGATAGTCTTCAGTCCTGTGTGCAGAACTTCAAACTTCTTTAGGCCTGAGGCTATCTGGTTGAATGGGAAAAATATTCCTATGTAATGCATTCTGAAAGTGACATAACAAAAATAAGGTAACAGTGAAATATCAGCTACTGTATTCAGTGAAGACTGCAAAACAACTCTTGCTACTGAAACTGTTGTATAACTCATATATTGATTGTTAAGAATAATATTAATTGATGTTAATTCTAAAGAAAGTCATTCCTGCAATTATTGCTAAGAAGAAAATTAATTGAACCAGCATTCTGAAAGTGGCTGCAATCATTTGTGCAGTAAAATTACTTGGTTTAGTTTGTTTCCAGTGAAAAAGTAAAAAACAAATATGAGAAGGAGAGTGCAAAAAGAGGGTATGCTCTCTCTTAGGTACAACTTCCCAGTATTTTGGAATTATTAGTAACTCAGACCCGCAGGTGCTTTAATACATAATGGCTTAATGCACTAAATAATAACAAAACAAAAGATACCATTGTAGAAGAAGAGTCTCTCAGAGACCACTGAATCAGACTAGAGAATAGGAAAATACACATTAAAGCTGACAAAGAGAAACTCAGACAGAAAAATATGGCAGATAACTGAAAGCTGTGTAAGAGTCACTGGATTTTTAAAAAGTCCCAATTTTGTAAGCATAACAGAGAACAATATTATTTAAAATACCATCCTGGATCAATGTATGAAGTGGAGGCACAGTAAGAAAATAAAAAGCCTACAAAGCAAATAGATAAAATAGGAAATATTTAGCAATCAATATAAATTGGAAGTTACATAATATAAAAATAGACAAAAGACAACAGAGAAAAATCATTGGCTGGCCGGCCTTAAGACACTAAAATGAGTTAAGATTATATTAAGAACAGAAGTCTTAACAAGGGTACATGCTGCTGCTCAGTGCAGATGAGGAAATGATAAAGTTGCAGAAAAGGCAAATATTCCAGACATATTTCTGTTCTGCATTTGAAAAGAAAGATGATGCACTTGTATCACGTGGGCTGATGAAAAATTTTCCACTCTGTTAGTGACCAGGAGGAATGTAAAGTATGTACTGGAGGTAAATAGTTTAAAATCAGCAGGTCTGGATGGCTTACATGGGCATACTAATAGAGCTTATTTAACTGATCTCTAACTCTGCTGATACTTATATTTCATAAATCCTCTAACAGCAAGGAAGTACCACAATACTAAATGAGTGTCTATTCTATAGCAATATTTTTTAAAAAATGGCAAAGTCAATAATCACAGTAGATGTGCACTAGCAAGGCTAACAGCAGTTCGTGGAAAAAATATTAACTGATAGAGAATTCTTTGACAAAGAATAAGAAAATCAAGAGATGTACTTTCCAGCATCATAATAATCTTGATTTAAAAGTAAATTTAAAAA
>VZTT01010428.1:0-17218 GCA_013400855.1 Buphagus erythrorhynchus | reverse complement strand
TATATATAAAATAATACAAATATTAAGAGGAATAACGACATGCAGATGAGACCCATCTTGATTCCATATTCTCATCTCCAACCTGCCAGGAAGGCAGGGGCGGTGGCAGGGGCAGGGATGAGTCCTCCCATCACTGCCTGCTTTTCCAAGATCATCCACACACACTCAGTAATATTTCTCTGCGGTCTGAGACCGTTCACCTTTACTAATTTCTTCCAAGTGTATAAAGGCATTCCACTCAGGACACTTAATGGGAGAAAGACCAGGACTATGAACTGGGCAGGGAAGACTCCAGTTTTGAAACTATTTTAATAACTCGTTATTTAATTAAGAGCAATAGCTCTGAAATTATGTCAGTGAAACTTGCTACTTATTTATTAATTAGAGGAGGAATTTCAAAGGAGGCTACGGGAGTTAGGTGCTGGACAGCCCCGGGCTCGCTGGAAAATCCCAGGTTTCTCCAGCTAATGCTTGCTCAGTGCTCAAACACGTCGGGTCTGACTCCTCACTGCCTGGCACCTGAAGTAAACAGTGTCAAGCACAGGCAAAAAAGTGAGTGTTAAACGCTGCCTGCTCTGGATCAGGGGTTTGGAAAGTCCTTGCTGCAGCGGTGGGAGTGATGGAAGGCATTGGAAGACCAGGGAGAGACCACAGAGCATCTCCTCTACCTTCCCAGGAGTCTTGCTGGGCTGTCCCAATGTGGATACATCAGGATATGTGCCAAGAAGCCTGTAAAAAGCTTATTCTCTGGTGTGGGGTGCTGGAGATGCTGAAGGCACAAAGGGTTGGCAATGCCCACTCCCTGCAAACAGCTGTCGGACAGACCCAGCAACATCAAAATCCTCCCAGGAGGAGAAACCCCCTCTCTGATTCCACTTCCACCAAGCAGAGAGAAGGACAAAGTCCTACCCAGCTTCACTCCCCCAAATATTGCACCTGAGTGAAGGGTGGGGGGGTTCCAGACGCCCTTTCTGGGGGCAGAACAAGCTGCAGGTCCCCGAGCTGAGCGTTCCTCTGGGAAGCAGCGCCGGGACGGTTCCTCCTCCGCTGAGCACATTCCTCCCCTCCTGTTTTCATTCAGCCCAACCTTAAACAAAACCACCGCTGTTGTTTTTATCCGCGGTGCGGATCTGGGAATTGCCTCCATGGGGTCGGGGGAGCTGGAGAGGGGATTTGTGCTGCTGAAACTGAGTTTCATCTCCAGAAGGAGCTGTTAAAAATACAAGCGCTTAACTAGGTGCAACACACTGTCCTGCTGCATCCCATTTGCCAGTGAAGAGGCAAAAAGTTCCCAAGATAGACTGAGATTTACACCCAAGCTCCAGAAAAAGGAGCTGCAGCTTCCCCATGCAAGCCCCACTTGCAGCATGAGCAGAGCAGAGCAGGTCAGCTTGAGCTGGGCTTAACCCTGCACCAAGCATCAACCTCCTCCCAGCCGTGCTTCCCAGCATGTCTTTAATCACGATTTTTCTGCCAGCATTAAATCTTCCAAGACGTTTTAACTGTTCGAGACGAGAATGGGATTTTTTTCTCGCAAGTTTTCTGCAAAGAACAACTGAAACAGAAACTCCTTCAACACAGATACTAACGAACAAGTATTAAAAATATAGAATGGAATATAATAGGTATTATCTTGTATAATTATAGACATACATT
This sequence comes from Buphagus erythrorhynchus, assembly GCA_013400855.1. NCBI lineage: Eukaryota > Metazoa > Chordata > Aves > Passeriformes > Sturnidae > Buphagus > Buphagus erythrorhynchus. The sequence goes on along the minus strand of VZTT01010428.1, from coordinate 15,562 downwards.
TCTAGTATATATTTCCACCTACGGAAATATTTCTATTAATATATATTCCTATTCTACTGCTATTCTATTCTATTCTATTCTGTTCTATTCTATTCTATTCTATTCTAAATAATAATCAACTTCCTCATGAGATCCCCTCTACCTACCCAGCTGGACATACTGGCAGATCTGTTTTTGCACTAGTATTTCCTATCTAAAGCAAATAAACATATAACTAAGCTAGACTTCCAAAAAAAAAGAACAAAAAAACCAAGCCCTGCGAATTGAGAGGTTGTATCGTACAGGTGTTGATGTACAGCCAAAATCTCCAAGCTTGGTAAAGATTCAAGATACCAAGGAAGGAAATCAGACAGAGATTCACGGGTTTGAGTTCAAACAGCAATTAAGAACGCATGTAAATGGCGAGAGATTAGTACAGAGGAGCACCACGACACGCCAAAGATTTCCAACAAGAGCACGATCAGCCTCTCAGCAATAAATTCAATTCCCTTCCCCTCCCCTCAATATCCTCCAAAAACCCTAAAAGCTTGGGGGGGGGGGTTGGTTAAAACCCAAAAATCACATTATTTCAGAAGGCAAAAATCCAGCATCTGACCCACCTTCCCTCTCCAGGTGCCGACCCTCGTCCTCCCCTGGGCTGCGCGGGGAATCCGGCAGCGTCGCTCCCCGGGTGTCTGCAGCCAAGCGGAGACTGTCATTGATTTGTGTGCAGAAAGTTAAGCCTTTCTAGGAGCGGTTGGGAGAATTCACTCCCACCACTCCCTCTAAACCAAAAGTATTTGGCACCAAGCCCTCCTCGTCCACCTGTACTATTAAGGTCTAAACAACACGTGGGACACGGACTGATTTTTTTACCGGATCTGTTCAAGTTTCCTTTTTTTTAAACCGGCACACGAAGTTCTTCGGCAAGAAAAACTTGGGGGTTTATTATTGTGGTTCTGATTTTTGTTTTGATTTTTTTTTTCTTTTTTTTCTTTCTTTTTTTAAAAGATTTTTTTTTCATCTCATTTTTCTTAAAGCGGATTTGCCTCATTCTTTTTGTTCTCTGCTCAGGGAGACAAATCCCTCCCTGGTCTAACTGGTGGCCCCCGATCTTCCCCCATGGAGGACACTCTGTGGTTGCCCTTCCTATGATCTGCTCTGCTCCCCCTGCAAACTGCACCCATCTGAGACGGGTAAATGTGGGGAGGGGGGTGAAAACCACCTCTTTTGAAAAAATAACTGGCTTTAATTTAACTAAAAAAATCAGGTTTGCACGTGAATGACCCAAACAAGCAAGAAGACGGAGGCAAACTATCTTCAGACAGGGAGGGTGGTTACCCAAGTCCCCAAGTCACTGAGTTGTCCTGATGACAAAAACCCAACTCAGGTGTCCAATCCAAGGAATGAGAGACTGAAAAACCTTCCCAAGTGCCCAGTGTGGGGCTTTTAAGCCCCACCCCCAGCACTGAGGTTTGGAAGCCAACTCCTGGCCACCACAGCTGCACCAGACGGCCAAAAAATCCCATCCCACATGCACCTCCCATGGCCCCTGGCCACAAGGATGTCCCCAGAGGAGGATTCACCCCTCGGGAGCCTGTCTCAGCAGCCATGAGCAGCCTCGCCTAGCTAAGCCCAGCTCTCTGGCGTGCACACAACCCCAAAGGGTTGGCCATCGTGTTGAGTGACAAATAACTGGGCTCCCTCCTCTTCTCCTCGCCAGGTGCCCCCAGGGAACAGCTCATTCCTGAGATTCTGCCCCAAATTAAGCAGTCACACTGAATAAAACACTGCATTTCATAAAATGCTACCTCCTTTCTGGCACAGGTATAATAACAACGAGGAAATACATGTTTTTTGTTAATACAATAAATCCGATGAGAGCAGCTGGACACCAAGTTCCACGTTACATGATTTTCTGATGGTTTTCCTCTAAAGAGGCATATTAAAAAAAAAAAAAAAAAATCACAACCGAAATTGTTTATACAAGGGAAATCTTTCTGAAGCACAAGGCAAAATCAAGTGTAAGATAGCCTGGGGCAACCTGGCACTCCCAGGCAGGGCTTGGAAGAGCTCCGTGCTCAGCGCACGGTTACTTTTGAAACTTTTATTACACGCTTTCTCAGTCTGTAGGAAAAAAAACATTAATGCTGTTTCCATCCCCACACCCAAAGCACTATCTGCAGCTCCTCTGACTACTGGGTTCCTAAGGAGTGTCTGGGTAAATCAGTAAATGCAGTCGGAGTGAACAATGTGTCTGGCCCCAGATAAGGGCAGAGCAGAACTTGGGCAGCATCCAGTGACTGTCAAAGTCAGCATGGACAGGAACACCAATTGCCACCCACTGCTTTTCCTGGTACTCCTGTAGCTGGCATCCCCTGTGGGACAGAAGCACCCATGCAACCACCCACCCAAGCTCCTCAAGCACAAAACCATGCAACTCTTCACTTCCCACAAAACCTACCTCTTGTTTTTTTTTTTCTTCCTCCCCACCAGAAAGAGTTGCCTTCATCAATTCGCCAAAGCTAATGTGTTGATGAAAAAATTACATCTCTCCCATGGTAGCAAAGCATGTTGCTTGTGGTGCTGCTTCTCAAGAAGGTTTATAAGCAGAGTTTATGAAAATGTGCTCAGCACCAGGGAGGTGTCAGAGCATGTCCAGGGAAGGGAACGGAGCTGGGGAAGGGGCTGGAGCCCCAGGAGAGGCTGAGGGAGCTGGGAAGGGGCTCAGCCTGGAGAAAAGGAGGCTCAGGGGGGACCTTGTGGCTCTGCACAACTCCCTGACAGGAGGGGACAGCCGGGGGGGATTTGGGATCTTGTTCCAGGGAACAGGGACAGGAGGAGAGGGAATGTCCTCCAGTTGCACCAGGAGAGGTTTAAATTGGATATTTGGGAAAATTTCTTCATTGAAATGTTGTCCCACCCTGGCACAGCTGCCCAGGGCAGTGTTGGAGTCCCCATCCCTGAAAGGGTTTAAAAGCTGTGTGGATGTGGCACCTAGGGACATGGCTTAGTGCTGGCCTTGGCAGTGCTTAGGGAATGGTTGGACTCCAGGGCTTTTCTAGCCTGAACTATTCCAACCCCAAATTTTTGCAAGCCAAACCCAGTACTTTCATACAGAAAAATACCTGGGTGTGGACTGTGACAATTGAAACATCTCAGTGATAAAAACTTTGAGTCCAAAACCACTGCAGAACAATTACATCCCCACTGAACCCTGGAAATTATTTGCCCTTTTCCATATGAAATTAGCTCACCCTTTTTTTTTTTTCTTTGGATCACCATTAATGGAAGGTTAAACAGGTCTCCTACACTATAAATGAGAAGAAAATAAAGTACTTCTAAGAAGGTGTGAAATAAGAACAGCAGGAGAAAGAGAAGAAAGGGTTGTGCCAGGCCCCACCTTGATTCACAAGGACAACAGGAAACACCTAGTACAACTATAATAGAAAAGGTTGCAATGATTTCTTATCACATGTGAGGAAAACTCTAATTTCAAGTATATTTATTTGAAAACTTTCCAGAAGAGTACTTGAAGAAAGCTTGTCTAATCAGAAAAATAAACGATCATCAAATGTAAAGATTTTCATGCACAAATTTTGACAGAGCTTTTGGGGGAGAGGAGGTTTGTTTGTGAATTTATATAAAATACACTGTTTTCCTTTTGTACTTCAGTTTTTTAGGCTGATTTTAAACTTTCTAGTTGGAGCCCAATAATCAACTTCAGTGAATACAGCACTCTGAGAGCTAGAGGAAGATATTTTTTGCAACAAGATCTGCTGCATCAGTCACATTTTTCAAAGGAAAATAATTTTCTTCCTCAAACATCCCTTATTCATTGCCCCTCTGCGGTGGTAAAAAAAAAAAAAACACCTTTTTTTTTTTTACAGGTTGATTTTGGTAAGAAATGGAACCCATAAAAATACTTCCCACCCTTAAATCTCACCAAAGATGCTTGCAAATGGGAAACTTGGAAAAACCTGCGGAGGTTTCCTCCACAGAAACCCCACGTGTTTCCATTTGCAGCGTCCCCATTAACTCCAACGTGGCAATAAAGTTAAACCTGGCCTAAGTGCTTCCAAATGCTGGCCTTATTTTAAAGGTGACAGAGTATGGGGAAGGAAGAGCTGTGAGCCCACAATCCTGACAAACACCTTCCTCACTGGGGCACCAGCAGGGCAGAAGGGAGTAGGATGGGGACACCATCCAACTTGTTTAGGGTCTCTGTGCCCGTGGCACAGAGATGAGCTGCTGGTTTTCCACCTTTAAAGAGAAATGTGGACCTTAGGAAAGCATCAATGGGTAGATATTTCTTTTCTAGCAGTCCCACACCCTGCAGACAAGGAGCAGTGTCCAGCAAGAGGCTGAATTACCAGTTAGCTCATGCCACAGACTGGGCAGATTCACTGGTCCAGTATGTGTCCATATACAAAGCTACTGCTGCCACAGTATCCTTATCCAAAAAAAAACCCAAAAAGCTCTACAGGAAATCAGTGAAAACCAATGCTGATGAAATGCTTTCCTTAAACAGCCTCAGAGATTCCATATTTGAAACCTTAATGGTTGTAATCCAGACTGATCCTGAGGGATCCCCAGTGCTTTCTTACAGAAAGCAGAGGTCAATGAGGCTCCATTGTCTCCAGCAGAAATACAGTCAATTATTCTACCCAGAGTCTTTCTCAAGGAATGGAAGCACAGTTGGATTTCTTACAGGGAACAAGGCTGGATGGAGCCAAGGTGATACTGAACAGATGTATGTGTACATATATTTACACAATATATGTGTAACTACACGGATTTTTCTGTATCATATGGCTTCACTGCAAAACTCTTTAAAGAGCTGTCCCCCTGACCACCTCCTGACAGCCCCCCTGACCTGGAAATGCAGCCACCTCTGGCCCCCCAGAGCTCCCAAGTCTTTTGTAATCCACAGTTCCCAGTCTTTCTTGGTCCCATGCAGCTTCAGGGTATGAGGAAGATCTCAAGAGCATGGCAAAACTTCTGCACAAACTTTCAATTAAACCTGCATTTGGCTAGATAACACATGCCTGAAGGCAACATCCTGGTCAAAAAAATCTCAGAATGGCTTAGATTGGGAGAGACTTGCAAGACCATGTCTTTCCAACCCCCCTGTCATAGGTAGGGACACCTTCCACACAAGAACAGGCCACTCTACTTGCTTTTAATGCTTCAGTCCTCCCTTCCTCTTCACTGAGAAAGACTTCTGAGTCTGCTTCAGTTTGTGTTGGTGCAGGACTGGGACTGGGTGAAGGCAACTAAGAATAAATGGCGATAAAATGAAATTTAAACACAAATGGATGTTAACAATAAAAGGCACGACATGGATCAAAGACCCTCTTTTCAGAGCTTGATGGCTTGGTGCATAATTTTATCAGGGATACCTCTCACACCCCAGGGCAGCTGAAGCTGGATGAGATGCAAGCCCCCAGAGAGGTCCAGATCACACAGAGCTTCTGAACACTCACTCTACATGTGTCACCATCCCCAGTGCCAGAAAACTCCTGCAGCACCTCAGACCAAATTTTAGATGGGTGGCAAAAACCCAAACACAGCCTGCTGCAGGATGGAAGGGAGGTGCTGGAGAGCATCTGCAGAGACTCAGATGCTACTGATGCTGCAGAGAGCAGCCTGACCTCCACTGCAATCACTTTAAACCTCCCTGTGCTATTCACAGTCCCAGCTGCAATTTTGAAATGCTTTCTCTGCCTCGTAATTTCTCGGCGCGTTATTTTTCCGTGGCTCTCACACAAAATGAGGCACAGCTCCTTGCTGGGTCCACTCACACCACCCCACACATGGATGGGCTAAGGACAACCAAGCCCATGGCCCACCATAGCCAGCATTTCAGCCTCCAAGCGTTGCTAACCCTCTGCAGAGATCACTTCATTTCCTTCCCAAACTGGAGAGTTATCCTTACCCGGGAATAGGAAATTCCACAGAAGCTCCCTGATGTAGGTGGAAACAAATCTCTTTTGCTTTCAAAAGCTGTGGATCAGGCCACAGCTCCTTGCAGAGCATCACGTTAATAGTGAGAGGCAAATGAACCATTTTACTTCTCCTAGCTGAAAGAAAAAATAAAAATGCAGCTGACCTGATTTACCTTTCTGATAAATGTATTTAAAAAAACGTTGCCGGGCTCAGGACTTTGCCAGCTGAGATTTCAGACGGAGTGAGGCTGTTTGTGTCATGACCACAGCCTTCTGAAAAATGCCCCTTTCGATGGGAAAGCTCACAAGACCCTCAGGTATAATGATCTCAGCTATATCAATAACCACATTTCGGCAGATTCATTATCTGCTCGCCAGCCTGCCTGGCCGCACAGCCAAGCGTTGCAGCAGGATGGAGCAAGAAAGGAAAACATTGAATTCAGCTCTTCTTCCCACAGAAAAAAAAAAATAAAATAAAATAAAATAAAAAAGTGACATTGTGGGTCATTCTTTTCCTTAGCAAAAGCCAAGCTTTTATTTCCACTGCTTTCACGCTGTACTCAGGAGGGAGGACCTCAGCTACACACAATATTGAACACAGCTGCTCAAACCCCCTTCAGTGGGTGCAGGAGGATTTTCCTGCACAGCTCCCATCTTTGCTCCCCAAGCATCCTCAGCCCTTGCCATCCCAAACTCTACAGCAGAACTTGTTTGGTTATTTTTGCCTCTTCCCCTCACAACACTCACTCCATTCTTCAAGATTTTAACATCCATCACTCCATAATTCAAGTTTTTGATTTCCATGTTAAATCTACTCACCAATTTCAGACCACACCTCATAGGAAATTTAGGCAAATTTAAAATAAATAAAGATTTATTTTATATCAGTATTTTCAAGCAATAGGGACCGTTATGATCATGTATTTTACCCTCCAGCTTCATACAAAATAAAATGCTTCGCCCAGTAATTTCTGCAGCAAGGCTCTCATTCTTGCCTGCCCTCCAGCATTTAAAAGCAGAGGCAATCTCCTCTGGAAGATTTCAAATCAAGGGGGCTTTCCCTGATCCTTTGGCAATTGTTTCTAGAAGTTTATTAGTCTCATTATAAAAAACTTTGCACTTATTTCCTTTGCTTTTTTTTTTGTTTGTTTGTTTGGTTTTTTTTGGTTTTTTTTTGTTTTTTTTTTGGTTTTTTCTTGTTGTCTTNAGCTCATTTCATTCCACCCCTGCCATGGGCAGGGACACCTTCCACTATCCCAGGCTGCTCCAAGCCCTGTCCAGCCTGGCCTTGGACACTTCCAGGGATCCAGGGGCAGCCACAGCTGCTCTGGGCACCCTGTGCCAGGGCCTGCCCACCCTCACAGACAGGAATTCCTTCCCAATATCCCATCCAGCCCTGCCCTCTGGCCCTGGGAAGCCATTCCCTGTGTCCTGTCCCTGGAAGATCTCTGCCCCACCACTGACTGCATCTGCCTCCCTGCCACAAGATGTGGGATTTATTATTGCAACAACTCACTGCAGGGGAAACAGGAGGAAAGGAAAATGGCAAAGGTAAGATAGGAGAAAAAAACAGCAGCTCTGTCTTAGGTCAGGGGAGAGAGCAAGCAGCACAAATTGCTAGGAGAGATGAAGGCTTGTACATCCACGGATGATTAACTTAAAATTAGCATGGCAGCATGGAGATGGGGGTTGTCAGGTTGACATGTAGAATGGTCACAGCTTAAAAGAATCTCAAAGTTTTGGGAGCAGATCTCATCCCTTCTGGAAGGGCTGATGGTTTTGGAGCTCTTGGAGGTGGGTCTGCAAATTCGTAACTCCTCCTTAATGAAAGCAAAGCAATGAAGGGCAGAGAGAGGAATTCCCTGGCCCTCAGGCCTCTTCCAGAGTCCTACACCACGTGAAACCAAGGAATGGCCCTCCCAGCAATGGAGTCAGAAACTTGTGCTTTGTGCAGAGTCACAGAGCAAAGCACACAACGTGTTCATCTGCATATGGAAAGGAGCAATCCGGGCAGTATTACAATGCCTTTGTATAAATCAGCAGCGCAGCCTCAGATGGGGAGAAAAGTAATGATGCAGAAAAGGCAAGAAGTGTTCAATCAATATTTCTGCTCCGCATCTGCAAAGAAGGCAGGATGAGGTGCTCGTATCACATGAGGAGGATGAAGTACTTTCCAGTCCATTAGTAGCCAAGGAAGTAGTTAAACAGCATCTACCAGCCATAAACAATTTTGAATCAGCAGGCCTGGATAACTTGCTCCCAAGAGCCCTCCAACAGCTGGCTGAGAAGCTCTCTGGCCTGCTGATGTTAATTTTTAATAAATCTTGGAATGCCAGGGAAGATCCAGATGGATGGAAGCATGCAAATATTTCACAGATCTGCTAAAAGGGGCAAGTGGGATGGCCTGATGAACAGGTTGGCTTGCCTGCCATCAGTCATGGGTAAAATAATGGGAACCCTCCTGAGAGTCACCCAGAAGAGGAATTAAAGGATGGAAGTACAGCTCATGTTTGTCAGAGAGGTTCTGCGGCCAACACACCATGCCAAACAAAGCTGATTTCGTTCTCTGAGTAGATTACAAGTTTGGTTAATAAAGATAATTGCTTAGAGATAATATACATATGGTTTTGTACAGCATTCGATTTACTAGGGCGGGGCAGGTTGATTATAAAATAAGCACTGCATTACAAGAATAAAGCACATCAGCAGGGGATTCAGAGGGGATCCCAACGAACAGCTGTCAGTGGGGAATCAGGCTGTTTCCAGGGGGATTTCACAAGGCTCAATCCCAGCTCTAATATTCAGCATTTTCTTATCTGGAAGCAAATACAACATCGCTGCTGATAAATCAGCTATGTACTAGGCAAAGGGGAGAGGCCAAGCCATCTGAGCAGAGCTGAGATGATGACAACTCAGCACCTGGCTGGGGCCACCACTGCACCTCAGAAGGTAAGAGGAAGGGGACAGTCAAGGAAAAGCAGAGGGAGGATGCTGAGGACCAGGGCAGTGATGCCATGGCATGTGCTGGTGGGGATCACATACTCCCAGGGAGATGCAGACTCCAGGCTCAGCAGGAGGGCAGAGGGTTGGATGGCACACATCCCCAGGGAAAACTTCTTGGGAGTGGGTTTTAGGAGGTAAATCAGAGCCTGGGATGAGGGAGGTCAGGATGAATGACTCCCTGCTGGAGGACTTTGCACCTAGGAAAGGATGCATGACCCAGACCAGCCCTTTCCACATTTTATTCTGACACTGACCTTAGTGATCCTGAGGAAATCAACTAAAGCTTGAACCAGCTTTTTCTAACAGGAATATGCCACTTGGCCTTTCCCATCCCTGAGCCTTACCTGTCCCTTGGGAAAACACTCAATGCATGGGAGGACACCTCAGTGACCCCCCGAAGGGAAGTGCAGAGTACCAGGCAGGGAGTGACATCCCTGTGGGCAGCCTGAACACCTGGACACCTAAGTCTTGTCTGCTGCTCAAGACACCTAACTCTAGCTGAAAGAAAAGGTTCTGAGATACTTTTATCAAGCCTAAGTGCTCAAACAACCCTAAATGAAGCAGCTTTTCTGCATCATGGTTACACTTGAATCCTTTACCCTTAGCACCCTCTTCAGCAACATCCTTCACCCTTAGCACCCTCTTCAGCAACATCTCTTTTTTTTCCTGAAGCATGATCAATTCAAATCAATTTTGTTTTGGTTTACTTCTACTCTTCCATCCCAGAAAACCAGAGGTTACTCATATTCACATGGGCACATGGTGTTTAGGAAAAGCTGCTCACTCATCCTGGCTGTGGCCAGCCAACATCTATCCCTTGCTTGGGTGGGTTTTGGAGAGGTGTGGGGCTCAGAATATTCATGTGAGAGTGCATTTCCCTGGGTTCAGAGCAGAAGAGGGCCCCATAGGAGAGAGAAGGGTGCGTGCCCACCAGCTCACGTGTGCTCCTCACTCTCAAGCCAGGTTGAGAACCCTGGGGCAGGTTCTTGTCTTTGGTCTTCAGAGTATCACAGGAGCAAGGAGGATTTAGTGATTTGGACACACCAAGTCAGGTCACAGGTGCAGTTTCTTGCCCAGCCTTCACTTATGTCTTCCTCTGGGTCTGGATGGACAGACTGGTACCTCCTCTTCTTGCTGCTTCTGCAGTTTCCATGGAAGGGACCAGACCTGCTCAGTCATGCAGAAGTTGAGAGGAAACCTCTTCATCTCAAGAGCCAAGGAAGCCCTGACCACATCAAGGTCAGGCACCCTCACTGGACCTCATGGAGATCCCTGGAGCAGCAAGGATGGGGAGGAGTGTCTCACACTTGACTGGCACTGTGGCATTTCTCCTGGAGAGTGATGTAGGATCTTTGCTCCTTGATCTCAGCCTGAACCAAGCTCAAAGATTTCTCACTTCCACATGCACCAAAACGGCAAAGGTGGGCAAAAGCCCCTGTGAAACAGCCTCACAGAAAAGCTGGAATTTTTTTGATCTCATGTCTTTCCATCCTCCTGAATCCAATTCAAGGAAAAATTTAGCTTCCAACCTATTTTTTGTCAGGATTTACAGAGGGCTTCTTAATACGGCACCTGTCTTAAACATTCAGTTTCCCATGGGAACTGGAGATGAAGTCTGGCTAAAGGCCAGGCTGGCCTCACCTTTCCATTTGACTCTGCCACTAACTAGTGATGGAGAACCTGCTGCTCACAATGTTCCTCAAGGGCTCCTCTGACTGCTCCTGTTCCAGGGACAGAATGAAGTCAACAATTCAAATCCCAAAGGTTTAACCCAAACAGGCCACATCCATCAAGATCTGAGCAGTGGGTTAGAATACATTGTTGTTGCTGAAGGTGAATTGAAGGGATGAGGCATTAAATCAAAAGTCTTACCTAATGCTAGACATTACAAAATGTTTCAACCTTTGCCAAAAGGGTGGGGGGGGAAAAAGCCAGTTTGTCTTAAAATCACTGAATGCCAACCAACAGTTTTGGTGAGTTGAACCAAACCAAATGTCAAGCCTTCTTCAAGAACACTGCAGCCACCTTGTTGGGCTGCCCAGATGCAAGGTAAAAAATAGGTGCCCATCCAAAAAAAAAACATCTGGGGTCTCACCTGTAAATGCTACTGGGAAGATGCAGCAGGAACCAATCAAAGACCTTAGACACAGGATCATCTTCCTTGTTATGGCTTCCACTACCCAAACTGTTAGGAGCTCACAGAAAACTTCATCTCCCCAAAGAGTCACTAATTTTGATTACCTCTTCTATATCACCTGAATGTATCTGCCTCATCTCCAGAAACACTCAAGGTCAGGTTTGATTTGGCCTCAAGCAACCTGTTCCAGTGCAAGGTGTTAGAATGAGAGGAGCTGTAAGATCCTTTCCATCCCAAACCATTCTGGGATCCTGTGATTCTGTGCACTAAAGGGGAGACAGGATCACCACAGCATCACTCCTGACATGCCTTTAAGCATCTGTGCTTGGCACAGCACCCTGCCAGGGAATGCCCTGCTGCCTTGCCTGCCTCCCACCTCCTCTTCCTCCCCAGCTCTGCACCCAAGAGCAGCCAGGCTGAGGAGCAGAGCGCAACCACAAGTGCTCCAATCCCTCCAAAAAAGGTATTGCCTCCACTCCCACCTTCCTCCTCACCTCCAACTCAGGTCCCTGAGTGTTTTTCCTCTGCCACAACTAACGCCTGACGAGGCAGAACATCCCCCACCCTGCTCCACTCAAGCCCGAGGGAGGGTGCAGCCAGAGTAAATTACTTAGAAGAGAAGGGGGAAAAAAAGTCAAATTAAATAACCACAGCAGACAAAGGCTTCTTGTCTCAAAACCCTTACTCAGCCAGCACATCAGGCAGGTTGGCACCGTGCTCAGGTGATGCTGCGTAGGCAGGGGCTGTGCTGGGGCTGCTCTGGGAACCCCATTGCAGCTCCTCCCCTCCCAAATTCAGCAGCAGGGACCCCCAGTGCTCACCCAGGCACCCAGATTTTAGCAGGTGGGTAGAACCCAGGATTTCACATTAAGGGAGATGTGTAAGACCAAAAGGTTTGGCTCTGACTGCTCCAGCAGGACGTTATTTTTTCAATAGGTTAAACTTGTAATTGCATATTTTTCTCTCCTATATGAAAAAAAAAAGAGGAGGAGGAGGAGCAGAATGGACTCATTTATCAAGTGCAGCCAAACACTAGGCTGGACTCAGTCAGTGACACTTTGTATAATGGCATTCCAGTTCATCCTCCTAAATAACTTGTATTCTAATGAGCCCTTCTGCTCCAGCAGTAGTTTGTAGCCCCCACGCTTTCTCAGGCCCTTCTGTGCTTTCATTTGATTTTTAAAAATTTCCAGTGTAATATTTTCATTAACAGAAAGAAAAGCAGGCCTGCTTCCCTCCTGGCTTACATGGGAGCAGGTAATGAATCTCTGAGCACAGGAGTTGTCTCAGCTCTTATCTCCATGGCCTTGCTATTCCCAAACCTACTTATTTAAAAAACTCCCCCATCACGAGGATAATGGGAACTGAGAAAGTCGGTAGAGAAACAAAAAGGCAATCAGCATCTTTAGAGAAGCAGGGGAGCACAGTGATTTCCACCTGTTCTCCTCCTGCTGGGACAGGTCTTTAGGTCAAGATACCATAAATGAGAAGTTGCTTCAGGGAGTGCAATCATGAGAGATGGGCTCTACATCAGAAAACTGTTTTGCAGAGCTTGGTCTTGCTAAAGGCTCCCCCATTTGGGTCTTTCTGTGGAATTGATGGCAGCCCAGACCTTGCACCCCTGTGCTGGTGGTGGGGGTGGCTGGGCCAGGTTAGCTGGGGATAACTTGCATCCAAATTCCAGCTGCTCCAGGCCAAGGTGGTGGTCCTGCCTGTCATGTGGTGGGTCCCTGGGTAAGGGCAGTGAGGCTCTGATCCTATAGCAAACCTGTGGGGGCCAGAATTTCCCTCATCAGCCACAATACAGTTGGAGGTGAGGGTACTTTCAGGCCACTTCAACACAACTTCTGACCCATCCAAACACCAAGCCATGCTCGTACCACCTCCTCCTGCAGGTTCCTTGAACTAGAAGGGGCAGTCAGTGCTGTGAAAACCTCTACAAAGCTCAGCAAAATAGAACCAAAAGCTGTGGCAGCATCTTCCCTTGCCCACCTCTGGACCCCATCACCATGGGCTCCTGCTCACGGTGGGGACAGTGGCACCCCCCCAGTCCAAGTGCCAGAGCAAGCCCTGTCCCAGCTGAAGGATGGAGCAGAGATGGCTGAAACGGGAGGAGGGAATGAGAGATGCACACTCAGGAGGGGAGAAAGAGATGGTGGAGGCCCCACACATCCACTCCCCCGTGTGAGCCTAACGAGTCTCATTAACAGGGAGGACTTTGTTCTGCAGCTGGGTGGGATGCGGCTGGGGATGCAGAATCCTGACCCTTTCAGGCAAGGAAAGAGCCCTGGAAAGGTACAGGCTCTGGAGGGGCTTGCAGCCTAAGCCAGGTTAGGGTTGGGGTGACATCTAGGACAAGGTGACCCAACCAGTCCACTCCCTTTCAGATCCCCTCCCCAGCACTCCAGGGCTGTGGGAGAAAAGAGCCACCAAACACTTAAGAGAGAGGTCAGAAAAGCAGCATCTCCAGTCCACACAGTTTCACTGGGAGGCAGGACGGAGAAGAGTTTATAACCAAGACTATCCAAAAGGGAGGTTTGGCTTAAAAACCTGCAAAACCTCAGCAAACCTGGTTAAAACATCAGCCTAACCAGGCTCAGCACAGCTCTCCCCTTCAGACTGGGGAAACAAATGTTACAGGTTTATTCACTAATTTATTTCTACCCATTTAACAAATCAATGTGTCCCTCCCATCCCCCTTCCCTGGAGCAGCAGGCTCTGCAGCTCAGTCAGTGAAACTCCTGCTTCCCAAAGCCTTGGAGATAGGCTTGACCTTCATTACTGCCCTGCTTTAATTTCCAGCCTCCCTTTGCTAACCCTCCTCAGTGGAACCCTGCCAGGCTTTCTCCCTCCCTGGGCACCATCCTTGCTGCTATTTTGCTTGGGTTTTAATCACCTTCTACTTTGATGCCTCCAATCTTTTCACAGCCTTTCCCCTGCTGTGCCATCTCACCGGCCTTTTTGGGAGCACCAGATGGACCAGCCAGATTACTCTTAGGAAATACCTGCTCTTTTCTTGGTTTCTCCCCTAGCCTGGGAAAAGCTTCAAAGCTGCTCTCCCTGCTGGCAGGATTTCTCAGAGAAAAGCTCTGTGGACAAGGCCAGCAATCTCAGAGTCCTAGAATGGTTTGGGTTGGAAAAGATCTTAAAGCCCATCCAGTGCCACCCCCTGCCATGGGCAGGGACACCTTCCATTGTCCCAGGCTGCTCCCAGCCCCATCCAGCCTGGCCTTGGCCACTGCCAGGGATCCAGAGGCAGCCACAGCTGCTCTGGGAAACTTGTGCCAGGGCCTCCCCATCCTCACAGGGAAGAATTTGTTCCCAATTTCAAAACTACCCCTGCCCTCTAGCAGTGGGAAGTCACTCCCTCTAGTCCTGTCCCTCCATCCCTTGTCCCAAGTCCCTCTCCTGCTCTCCTGGAGCCCCTTTAGACACTGAAGGGGGTCTAAGGTCTCCCTGGAGTCTCCTTCAAGCTGAATTCTCCAACTCTTTGTGTCCAAGCATCTTGACATCATGGCTTTAGGTCCCATCCAGGCTTCACCAATTGCCCTGAACAGCCCAGCACCCACAGGCTGATACACCAAACCCCAGCTGTGCTTCCAAGAAGGTGCTCTCTCAACTCCAACAGGCTCAAGATTGTTTTAAACCCCTGAATAAAGAGTAATCCCTCTTCCAGGTCTTGTTTACAGCTCTTGTTTTCGTTACCATTCCCAAACAACATCCAAGCCTTATCTGAGTGTTAAATTCCCAGCTTTGGAGGCATCCCCTGCAGCCACTTTCACAGACTCAACCCAAGGGGAAAACATTTTCTCATGGACACAGCTGTTTCCTTAAACAGACCCTGTGTTATGAGATAGGGAGACCAGACAGTGTACTTTCTCTGGCCACTCAATAGCTTAGAGATCTCCTTTTTTCTGCCTCTGCTTGGCTCTAAGCCTCCCCCACAGCTTTTTCCAGCCTCTCTGTCGGTGATTTTTTCCTCTGGCTGGTAATTGTTCTCATTGCCCTTGGCTCACAGATGGTCCTGGGAGAGCTCACTGCTGATGTGGTGCCAGCTCTGCTCCATTCCAGCTGCCAAAGGGCATGAGGAGACCAGCTACCACAGCACAGAGACCTTTCCTCTGCTCCATCTGCCCTTCCACACCCAGGCAGTCGCTGCAAAAGGCTTTGCTCACCAGAGCTGCCACAGCTGGGCCATGTCTCAGCCCCATGCCAGCACCCAGGTCACCCTCCCCCTCTGCCCCCCACACTCAGCCTCCCCATTCTATCTCCATCCCCACCCACCCTTCCTCCTTGACAGGCTCTCCTGCCATGCAGCTGAGTCACTTCCCATTTTCCAGACCTTTCCTTCAAGCTTTCCCATCCCCTTTGGCTTGGGAGCACCCCTGCAGTCCCAGTCTCAGCAAACCTCTCCCACAGAGGGGAACAGCCCCTGGGATGAAATCCTTTATGCTGAAGGTGACCAAACACCAGCACAAGTTTCCCAGAGCAGCTG
>VZTT01010427.1:21566-38960 GCA_013400855.1 Buphagus erythrorhynchus | reverse complement strand
CTCCCTGCCGGGCCATTCCAGCTCCCCGGACAGGGGCCCGGCCCGGCCCTGCCCCCCTGCCAGGCCTGCAGGCCTGCAGTGGAGCCAGGCCGGGCCGGTGTTACCTGCACTGCTGCTGGAAAAGAAAGAGAGCTCTTTTCCGGGTTACCTCCTTCAAAATGTGTGTTCACAGTGCGAACTAACTTTCTCCAATTGGTTCTTCAGGCTGTCAATAACTAAACCAGCTTTCAATTGGTCTCATCAGCTCCCAGAGGGAGTTCTCACAGAGAGAACTTTTCTCTGAGTTTCTTCTCCCCAGGTGAAACCAGGACAGGTATGCAATCAGAAGTGGCCATTTTTTCATGTCAACAGAAAAAAAGGACTATAAAAAACATGGACTTCCAAACTGCTAACACATAATATGGTCAATTTTACTTAAACCATGCAGCTCTGTACTTCTCAGAGATTCAGCTGGTGATGCAGCATTTACTTTCAAATTAAGAAAAAATTTTAACACATTTGCTTGAAGGTGCTAGTGCTGAAAATACAATACATAAAGGCACTTTTATTAGCAACAGAAAACAGACTGCAAGGGCAGCAGAGTAGCAGTGCTAGCCTGCGACTGTACCCTGAACCTTGCCCATCATCTTCCATTCTCTTACTGCAGTGTTCTTTCAGAAAACAGAGCAAGACTATTCTTTTTAGGCAACGGGAGAAGACAAACAGCACCTTCTTTTCTGTAAGACTAGCTCAAGAGAAATTGTCTAGGAAATAAAAAACTGATTTAATTTAGTTCTTTACACATGCTGGATTCAAGATTTTACCCCTAGATCAATCTCACCACCAAGCTCCTGAGATGGAACCCATGAGACAGCATGTCACTAAGCAGAGGACTAGCTTCCTCGATCAGTTTCCTCAATCACATAAAAACCAGGCTATTATGCTAATCTACTCATCCTGGTTCACCAACTTTTTCAGGTTGACTAGGAGTGTCTCTGGTTAGCCAACTGAGTTTGGAAGGTCCTCTAAGTGAAAGCTTTTGGACCACAACAGAAAAGTATGACCAAAATTTTTAAACAACGTTTTAAATCTAATTATCATCTTGTTAGGGGACATATTAATGCTAGTATATATAACAGATTGCTTAATATGCTTGTTAAAACAATCTAAGTCATAGGTTTATTTATTACAGGTTTTGTTATGATCTTCTAGTATATTATAATCAAAATACAGTAGCATCATA
Organism: Buphagus erythrorhynchus; assembly: GCA_013400855.1. NCBI lineage: Eukaryota > Metazoa > Chordata > Aves > Passeriformes > Sturnidae > Buphagus > Buphagus erythrorhynchus. The sequence continues at coordinate 37,738 of VZTT01010427.1, read as the reverse complement.
TTTTCATGATACATGCATGCATGTACACAGCACAGTAAAATCTCTGAGGACAGAAGAAAAGGAAAGAAAGTATAGTTTCCCAAGTATAGTTTTCCAGATCTTTGTACTGTTATTCATCATGTCTTTCCCTGCTTTTTTTTTTGTGTGAGGGGAAGGCGGTGTTTGATTTCTTCTGAAAAAATAAAATTTAAAAAAACAAGAGAGGTAAATTGCATCAAAACAACTAGAATTTTGTTTATCTGGATCAGAACAGCTCAATGCAAACAGAGACCAGCAGCTGCCCCAAAGAAGTATGCCCATTACCACCCTGAGGAGTGAGGCAATGTCTTACTCTTTCTGCATGTTCTTACATTGCAGTAAAACATGCTCTGGAGCAATGGTCTCCTGCCTGCAGGTTAAGCACCTCAGAGGTACAAGGAGGAAAGTATTAGTTATTGTTGATTTTATTGTTGATTTTTCACCTAAAATAAAAGTATTCTATTTACAACCTAAAAGCATTAAGAAAGAAGTACAACTTCACTAATACGTCTTGATACTGCACACTTATCTGGTGTGTATGCCAGATAGTCACACTTGAGCACACAAGGTATCCTTGAGGAAGAGTGGGTGCTTCACAATGCAAAAGGGAGTTGACTGTGACACCCTCGCTCATTCTTTCACTTTCAGTGTATTGACATATTGACATTTACATGTGCCCAGTTAAGTGGGTCTGTGGACTGTATTACCTATTTGCAACTAAACTAACCCTCACAAAATGACGTGGTCTCTCAAAAACGTTCTGGGAAAAAATCCCTGCAGATTGAAGGTAACACAAAAGATACAAGCACAAACAGACAAGTCACAGAGGAGCTACTTCTGCTCCTAGTCCAAGTCCCTAAACAACCACTTTGCATGGTAATATCACTGACAATGTAGTTAGATTTGAGAAAAAGTTGGCCAAAAAAATTGAAAACTATCAAGGTAAGTATATGAAACACAAATTTACAAGTGTTATTGCTAACAATGAACCTTTTTGAGTGTATATTGTATGTTTAGGCATGAGCTAACAATAGTATGGAGCCACAAGCACTAACAGAGCATTTACAAACTAGCCATCCAGAACAACAACCTTTTTAATTTTTTTCAGTCATGTTGAAAGTCCTGTGATATTCAATCCAGTATTTCAAAAATTTCACAGAAAACATTGCTGAAGGTTTGAAGAAACAAATACTAGAATAAGCTATGTGTTGTGGGAGCTTTGAAACTACAAGTGTTCCTAACCTGTCTCAGTTTATAGTACTCGCTAGATTTTTTTTACACGATAAAGTACATAAAGAGCAACTTTTTTGTCAATCCCTAACAAAAAGATGTAATGCTTAACAGTAAACCGTTTCTTTATTAAAAATTCTGTTTTGTGAAAAAACTGTACCAGAGTAAACACTGATGAAGTGGCTGCTTTGAACAGAATAAAAAGGGGATCTAAGAATAAGGTTACAGCAGGAGTGAAATTCATTCACTGGATCACTCATGGGTAAGCTAGTGCAGCAAATAAACTGGAGACAAAAGCACACAAAGCCCTACATTGTTATCAATGTATCATTGTGGTTAATTTTATAAAAACAAGACCTTTAAATACTAGAATCTTTACAATACCTTGGAAGCAGATGGGGAGTTATCATGAAAGTCTTTTATACTACAGGGGTTCACTGGTTATCCCATGTCAAACTTACATTTTTGTTTCACAGAAAGAAAACCAATTGTTCTGCATCTCCTGACCTTTTCTGTGATGAAAAGGGCCTACCAGTACTATGCTAATATTTTTGAAAAATAAAAGCATTTAACATGTCTCTTAAAGATGCTGTTCTAACAATGAGCAAGAAAATTTTTATGTTTAAAATAAAGTTATTGTACAGAGGGAGCATTTTGAAAACCGAAGTTTGAAAATATTTCCACATCATTATGGGTGACACTTCTGCACTTCTTTTTGTAACAAAATTTAAAAACCTCTAATATCTGTACACTTGTACAAGGAAGTAACTTTCTAACCCATTTAAAAAAATCTTCCAGACGGAAGTTTTTCAATCCATTTGTTAACAACACAAAAATTCAAGACCTTTCAATTAGTTTGCAAATCCAACTGAATTTGCAAACTAATTGAAACTGACATCAGGGAAAATGGAAACTCACTAGTTGAGTATTAACCTGAATATTAATACACCTTTGCATAAGTATTGGGCAGGACTGAAAAATGAGCATCAATGATTTAGTAAGCACAACCTTCAACACACTTTCCATTTGGATCAATATCTTTGTGGGGTATCTTTTTCAGTAATGACAGATATTAAAAACAGATATTAAATACATACTAAAGTTTAAAATCAAGATAAATTGAACTTAGAACCAAATATTTGAATCTCTGTACCAAAGTGTACAAAAATTTCTAAAAATAATGAGGCATCAGGTATTTCTGAGCATCATTTATTCATTTTCTACTGGGAACAGAAAACTATTTACCACTACTCAAAAATATTTGATAATTGTTGATCTAATCTATAGCTTACCTTTTTACATTTTTATCATGTACTTAATTAGCAGAGTAGAACATATAATAATTTATATAGAGTAAAGGTGCATGCTTAAAATATTTATTTTTGTATCCAGCTCTGGATTCCCCAGCACAGGAAACCATAGATATGTCTCCTGTGAAGACATGCAGAGAGAGCTGGGGTTGTTCAGCCAGCAGAAAAGAAGGCTCTTTTTATATATTGAAGCCCTTCAATATATAAAAAAGGCTGGTAGGAAAGGAGGCAGCATTTCCCTAGGGCATGTAGTGACAGGGTAACAGTTTTAAAATGAAAAGGGTTAAGTTTAGATTGGACATAGGGAAGAAAATGTCTACAATAAGGGTGGTGAGGCACTGTCAGAGGTTGCCCAGAGAAGCTGTGGATGCTCCATTCCTGCAAGTCCTGGAAGTGTTCAAGGTCAGGTTGGACATGGTGGCTCTGAGCAACCTGCTCTAGTGAAAGATGCCCCTGTACCATGCTCTTTAAAGGTCCCTTCCTACCAACCATTCTGTGATTCTGAGATTCTACTTCAAAAATCTGATCCATTGCTGGGATACTACAAGCAGTAATAAATTTGACAACTGCTACTTTTAACATTAACATACTGTATTTTATTCCATATATCACGTTTGAGACATTCGAAGCTGGGATCACGCAAAACCTACCCAACTGCAGTCTGGCCTGCAGCAAAAAAAAAGATTATCCAGCATAAAAACCCAGGTTTGAACTGCAAGAAATTCAAAGAAAAACAGCCACTTAAGTATCCTCAGAAAAAAAAGCATATTAATTCTGCAATACTGTTCAGATCAGAAATTATTCCCATGGGTTTTTTTCTATTTTCATTCTCCACTTCTCAACCCCAGTGGATACCATGTCAGGTACTGAAGGAATTTCTAAGCACAGCATGCTTTTCATCATTCTTGATGACACAGACACAACACAACAGAACAGGAATTCAGGTACTGTCATCCAACACTAGGATAACCCCACTTTTGTTCTGAAGCAGTGAAGGCACAACAGTGATCTTGGAAGAACACACGCTTATTCATGAAACCTAGAAAGCTTAATATTTATATTTATTATGCATTAGGAAGCTTATTAGCTTAAAAACCAGCCTAAATGGTACAAAAGGTTTCTTAGCTGTGCTCAACATGGAACAAGTTTCAAAATATATATTCTTAAAATTTGTTCAGTCAATACATAACCCTTTTAAAAAACTGTGTAACTTGTATAACTGTCTGTACCCTCATTAAATTTATAAATACATGATTTACACAGCACCCCATCTGGAAAAATTAAAACTCCTTACAAATATCTACATATATTGCATACATATAAAACATTCAAAGGAGTACTTCATCAAAGTTGGGTTTAATAGTCCATTTACACTGCAGCAAAATACATATAAATCTCTGTCTTCTTTATAAAATGTCTCTAAAAATCAGCACATTTGTTACAATTCATAACTCCTTTGAAGCATCTTTTAGAAAAAAAAATTATATTAATATATCCATGATATTCAGCAGGTAAGACAGTGATATGAAGGCTGAATATGATTAATAGCTGAACACTAAGAAGCAGTTAAGGCAGCGGTGAAAGGAATTAAGAGGAAAAAGTAGTTTATATGACAGATAAAGTGACAAAATGCAGTACATACATATATATTTTGATGTAAAGTACTCTGGCACCCACTCAGAAGTGCCTGTATTTCTGACACTGCTCATTTTAAAATTAAAATTTTATTTTTTCTAAGCAAAACATTAATGGGACCTGGTTCTTGGGTGCCATCTGGACTTGCTTTAAATGCATATATGTGATTATTCCATAATGTGGGTTTTAGGGTTTCTGTATGACCTTCATTTACGGGTAATTACTGTCATGTGTGATCACACAGATTCAGAATTCTGCCATCTCAATTTCATCACCGCTTTCTGGTAACTACTGGACTTCTTGTTAGTAAATAATAGTTGAGAATTTCATTGATAACCACTATTTCAGGCAGCAAAACTACATAGAGATCAGTGCCTCCCATACCACGAAGACTGCAAGTGGCATAGATGCAACAAAAAGGCATAAGAAGTGCAAAACAACCTATCATAGTGATGGCAGAAATTGTTCTGGCTCAAACCTGTTTATTTTGCATTACTTTGCAATTTTGGGAACTAAACATTCAAACTTTAAAAAAATCCTGTCTCTATATTCAGGTTTCTACCCAATATCGGAATGTGACACAGCATTTGCAGTCCAGTATTGGGTAGAATCACACTGGTTTGTGACCTGCCATTCTAAAAAACCACTCCTGCAAGCAGGACACCAACGTCAAGTATTATACAGCAAGTGACCTCCTGTCACAGCTGCCTTCCTCTCAAAGGCAAGATACTTTGTACCTCCCACCAAGCTTCCAGAGCACAATTCAGCACCTGAATTTGTTCCATTGGCCCCGCAGAATTTAGCCTTCATATACTGCTATCCTGCAGCAATGGTTCAATGTCCTCTTCGTTACTTTGGTCTAGGTTATTACTCAGACTACTGCTGATGCTGTTGCTGTGTTTTTTGGTGCTGTTGGCTTTGCTGCTCTCAGGAATAAATAAGGCGACTAGAAAAGCCAGAAAAACAATGCACGCTCCAACCAGGAAGGGGGCACCAGGAATGACCAATCTCTACAGGAAAACAAGCATAATAAAGAATTCATGTTTCAGGCATTGACTTCTGCATTACAAACTACACCACAAATGCAGGAGATCGTAAGAGACATATTTATGGGGACTACAAAATTTTTGCAAATAGGATCATGTGTGCACTGTAAAGTGAATTTTCTGCATCTAAAATCCCCACAAATTCCTTACCTGATCTGCACACTGATCTAAAATCCAAAAACAGATAAAATTGTCAATTGACAGTATGATTGCCTAGCAAATGAAAAAAATGTTGACTTGATGCTTTTTTGTAACTTTTTTTTGCTTTAGGCAACATGCCTGTTAAATCAACAAGACTGCTCTGAACATTAATAGAATAAGGTTTCAACACCCAGAAGCACAAATACTCAATAAATCTTAGCTTTACTTTTCCATGGGTAAAATACTCTAGAATCAAGTTAGCCAAATAAGCAAGCATCCCAAAAAAACAATATATGGGTGAGGAAAATGACAGTGAGACCATTCTCATTGCAGAGACATGTTATTCATGTATAATAACTTAGCATTTGGAGCTATTCTCTCTTGCTTCTAAGCAGTTTATTGTAAAGCTCAAAAACAAAACTTACCCACATTTCATAGCCCCAGTTAAAACAAACACCAGAAAGGTTTTAAGATAAATTTTAAATCAGCCAAGTTTTATGACAAAGCTCTACAAAAGAAGTGTTAACAATCCAGCTTTTTTTTTAATCTTCAACAATTTTTCTGCATCTGTGTAAACTAAAACTAGATAAAACAGAAGGTGAAAATTGTCAATCCAGTGTACATTTATTCTACCAAATGAAATGTGGAAGCTATTCTCAAATTAAGTGGGAAAGTAGCTGAACGTAAGTATACCGTAACAGGGTACGTCCCTTGCCTCAAATCTTGTTACAATCAGAGGCCTCAATTTTCAGCTGATGGTCTGTACATATAAAGTATATTAACATATCAAAAACAGAGGTGCTATGCACACAAATATTTAAAGAAGAAATAAACTTTCACAAATTAATACACTTTCATTTGTAGTACAACAGCTAATTCATCTGAGCAGCTTTTGAGTATTACATGATTGTGGTTTCACTGAGAGGAGTAAAAATCTTTCAAAAGCTGCCCTTTGTCATTGCATTGCCAAGAGTTATTATTACTCTCCAACACAGCCTATAACTCCACTGTTTACTCTAAGGGCTTCATGTGGATAATCGTAATGATGCAACTTCACTCAAGCTTTAGTTCCAGTAAATTTACATCAAAAGAAGTTACCTGATATTGTTATAATACTGAAACCAATGCTGCTACTACTGTAAATCTAAATATTTACTATCACATTTAAATTATGAGCTATCTTAATAATTTAATAAAACTGAAAAGCAAGAATTAAGTAATTTAAGAATAAGGTATGAAGACTTTAAATCAATCAAAAAGACAGATTTCTGGCCCTGTGAGTTCTACACAGCAAGCTGCATGCACACCAAACTTTGTACTAACCTTGTCACTGGGATTCTGCTTTGTTTTTTTTTCAGAAGTGTTATCAGGTAGCAATTCATTGAGTTCCACATGGAAGAGAAAGAAAATAAAGCCATACAGTGCTGGTCCCAGGCCATTGCACAGTCCTCTTACTCCAGTTATTATTCCTTGGACAACACCTAATGAGGAAAAAAAAAAAGTAGGATTTTTTTTAAGCAAGGAAGAAATGTCAGAGCCACGAGGTCCGAGTGTACTCTAATGATTGTTCCAAAATAGAGCATATTATAATTATTACTACATTCTAAGATATAAGAAATGCCTGAAGACAAATCTGTCAGATTAAAATGATCCCTGCATCATCATAGTTTTGTCACTATATTGCAGATTAATGGACGAATTATGATTTTTATTATTGTATAATATTTCATTATTATGACAAATTTATGTGCAGGTTTAATTTTTGTATTAGAGTTCTTCCACTCTCATCCAAAGCCTACAATGAAGATAGTGAAGATAGCAGAGTTTAAATGTTGTTCCCAATCAATTTATTTCCAAGTAAAATTTAGAATAATGTACCTAAATGTTAAGAACTGTGATTGGGAAAATACGCACAAATTGTGATCAGTATTTATTTAAATACCAAGTAGCTTAATCAGGGCAGTAAATTAAGTGTACAGCAGTAAATTCACAATACTTGACTGACTGCAGTTTTACATTGGAATAGTTTTAAAGCATGAGTAATCAAAGTGCTACACATAAATTTCTGTTTTGACTTAATTGATTGTGACAACAGTGCAAAAAGTGCTATGATGATATTAACTTCACATAGTAAGAGTCTAAAAATGCTATTTTACAATATTAATAATCTGCTTTGTTCTTAAGGCAGTAACTTGTAAAATGGGAGAAAAAGAAAACATGCAAAAAAGATAGCTGTCCAAGTTTTTACTTCATAGATTGATGATATGAAAGTCTAAAATCTTCATGTCAATAGGTGGCAAAACCTCAGTCTTGAGAGCTTTAGCTATTAACATCAGTTTCCTCTATGTAAAACTCAAAGCTCAATGGCTTCTGTCAGCTTAACTAAACTAGTCATTTCCTGACGTAAATAGAAAACAAGTCTTTAAAAATCTTTAAAATGTCTTGAAAAAAAACTGGGGAGAAGGGTATAATTACAAAAACCCATGTAAAATACTATATTTTGCATCTTTCAACAGAAATCCACCTCCTGCAACAGCGTCTCCTTTGTACTTCTCAGATTAATTGCATTTACCTAACTTCATGTTGTACAATACTAAAGTATAACTTATTAAAAAATGCGTACATATAAATTTTAAGAAAGAGAATACTGAATTCAGTTCTTTTTATTAGTGGTTTGTGATGACTTCTCATTTCACTTTAAAGGAGGAGTAACTTCTAACTGTACACTGCTTTTCACATCAAAACCAGTAAATTTTGTATTTTCTCAGATTAACTGGTTACTTTGGCATCCTTTTCTATTCCTTGAAAATCTGAACTATTGTATCAAACAGGGCCAACTTTTCTACAAAAAATAAAGCTTCTTTCCTACATCTATTTCAATCTGGAAAAATGTGCAATTAAAAAGGTAGTATTGTTACATTAATCTTCACTGTCTACTTAGAGAATACTGCACATAAAAGGAAGAGAAAAAAAGAGGAAGTTTTTGTTGCCTTTGTAGTACCTCTTCAGAAAGAAAGAAAATAAGCAGCTCAGAGATTAAGTGTTTTACAATGCAAATATGATAAATTTATGCACTTCCTTCCTGTCTACATAGACTGGCAGACTTCCACAGGTACTACCACGTGAAGACTTACAAAGATAACTTGAAAAGTACACCTAGATAACTCTTCTGCTTTCTAGACAAAAAAGCAGTCTGATGCTTTTGATCAAACAGCAATTGATCCAATACTCACCTTGTTGATCTGCCTCTGCATTTCGTGAAACCAGAGCACTAATGGCTGGGAATGTAATGCTTGACATCGCTGCTACAGCTCCCGCTGCCCACATCATCCTGTGTTAAATACATAATTCGAATTAAAAATGAGACTGCCCTTATAACTACTCCCCACACTCCCAAGAGGACCACAAGGGCACCCTTATTTAACACTTAATTCCCTTTCAAAATATTCTTATTAAAGTACCTAAAGACTGGAAATTGTCTGGTTATCTTCCTGCTCCCCTCCCATATATTATTCTGAACTTGTTGGAACAGAAGCACATTTTATTTGACTCTATCCTAGCAGAGAAAAAGAGAGGAATGGGAGTGAAGTGGGCTTTCCTCTCCAAACACCATACAAAGGAACAATTTCCCAGGGTGTTACAGTGATGCAATTCTCTAGCTTGTACAGCTGACTAGGAAGTACTCTGATAAACAGCAAGCACTCATTCCTCTCAATAGGACACACTTAGTAAAGAAGTAGTTCTATCTTATGGTTCTAATTGTCTCTACCTAAAGACAGTTTTCCCAAGAGAAGAAACTCTAGGTAGTTTCTAAAACTGATTATAGTTGGAGTAAGAGAACATGTTAGACAAACAAAAACAAGTATAGGTCCAACATCTAATGGATAAAATAGATCTAGTGGAATTACTAGAGAGAATATGCTACTTACTAGCTTGTGAGTTTAAGAAAAAGTTTTAACAACACTCAGACTTAATACTCAATGGAACAAAATGTTGCAAAGACTCCCTTTTCAAAAAGGCTGTATGTACAGGAAATTCTACCATTTCTGCATATGCAAAATACAGACCAAATTTTGGAAGTGTAATGCTTAATGAAAATGGGAATGCTTAAACACTTAAATACCCATGACAACAGAATTAAATACTAGAATTTCTTGGGGAAAAAAAACTTTTTGGTTCCTTAACAAGCATGAACATACCAAAATGTATGACTTACCAAGACTGAGATCCAAAACCATACCAAGCCAGCTGAAAGATCTGAAAGCCAAGGCCAAGGAGAACTGTGTTTTTGTTCCCTATAGATCTCATCAAGATACTGAGAAACACAGTCTGCAAGAGAAATCGGTTTAACCAAAAGTTGTTTTAAAAAGTCAGACTTGCTAAAGTAATTTCTCTCATGCACAGTAATTCAGAAGACCTTCCAAATGATGAGGAAATTAATATAATTTGTCCTCTTACTTCTCCTGTATTAAGCTCAAAATACAGATAAGTGATTTCAACATTTAATGTACAGATATTCTTAACTCTTAAAAGGTTACTACTTTTGGACATTGAGAAGCATATGTATTGCCTTCTCTATATACATTAGATGACAGTGTCTATTTCCAATGCAAACAGGCTTTTATTTTCACTTCTACAAACCTATTTTATTACAGAATAGAGCATTCCACAAAATAAAAGCTGTTACCAAGCAAAGATAATGCAGGCTGGACATGACTTGAATTTACCAGTATCTACAAATACTAGAGAAAAAAAGACTGTTAGCTCAGAAGAAAGTAAACTCCTTAGGTCAGCTGAATTATTTTGCAAATTTACATTTAAACTTAAAAGTAAATCCTGCTGTTTTGTCATCTTCATCACATACACCAAAATTCGGCCAATTCCTAGGCACCATTAATTACATCTTCTACTGACTATTTACACCACTGATAGGGCCTTTTCATTTGCACATGGAAGCTAATTCCTAACCAAAGATCGGTATTTGTATTTGTTAGAAGTGTTACTGCTAAGGGGGAAGGAGATCCCAATTCAGATACAACCAGAAGACACTCATGGCAAGAAGCAGACACTTCCTAGTAAAGCAAAGTCCACATGGACAACTTGACTCAGTTAATGGACACATATTTTTCTTTAACAGGAGAAACTCAGCAATGCTTCAGTAAAAATACAGAGAAAAGGAACCAGGACCGCAGAGCAGAATACACTCCTCTCTTGTCTTATCTCTCTTCCTGATTGCGTTGTGTCTGGCAGAGATGAAGTTCATTTTCCCACAGCAGCTCTCAGAGGTCTGTGGGTAGCTGGGAAGGTGTTGTTAACACACCAGTGCTTTGGCAACTGCTGAGCAGCACTGGCAGAGCATCAGTGCTGTCTCTCAACATTCCCACCACATCAGTAGACTGGGAATGGGTAAGATCCTGGGAGGGGCCAAACTTGGCCAGCTGACCCAAACTAACCAAAGGGATAACTCATCCCAGATGGTATCAGCTCAGATATTAAAGCTAAGGAAAGGAGGAGGAATGGGGCATTTGTCATTTAGGATATCTGCCTTCCAGAACAACTGCTATATGTGCGAAAGCCCCACCTCCTGGGANTTGTTTGTGCATGCCTAAACTTTTGCTTTAATAAACTGCCTTATCTCCACCTAAGAGCTGTTTTTTACCTTAATTTTTCTTCCCTGTCTGGCTGGGAAGGGGAGTGCTGGAGCAGCTTGACAGGCACTTGGCATCCAGCCAAGGACAACTGCTCACCCCTTCTTGTTCCTCACTTTTAGTTTGAATACTACATAGAAAAAAAATACAGTAATTCTACCTTCATGTGTTCAGTTCATTCTGGAGATATCCAACATGCCGACACAAATCAGTATTTATGAAGCAAAGATTACGTCAATAAGCAAAGATTATTTCAGCAAGCTGTACTCTTCAAAGAGCTCAAAAATCAATAGATTTTCCTCATTTTAACATTGAAAATTACAAATGAGAAGGGATGCCCTCTTAGACATTTTAGCAAAAATACTGGTCTGCATAGAGTATGCCTGGCAAATGTGAGTGCACACAATAACCTCAGAACAAATCACAGCACAAAGATTAAAATAATGACTTGAAGTGCTAATGAAGGCCACAACTGACACTAGTAAAACTGGTAAACATTGATGAATGTGTTGTTTACATCAAAACAGTAAGACCTTCATTCTGCTAAGAATGGCAGCAAGGTTACAATATACTCTGAATGCTATTCCTGTTCTTGTTACCCCAACAGGAAGACAAACTGTATTCATAATGATACCAAAGATCACACCATAAAAACTCTTTGATTTACAAAAGACATAAAGGATTTGTTGAAAAATCAGCTCACTGTTGCCAATTAAGAAATATGGCACGAAGATACCAAGGCCCCACCAAGGCTGAGGAGGAGCTCCTCAGCCTCCAAGCTCAGCCTAAGTAACCCTGGCAAGACTGCTTGTATGCAAGTTTGATAGCACAAGCCAATTGAATACATGCAAGTAGCATGACTTTTATTTAAAGTAAAGCATTTCCCTTTCAGAATGCCGTGCATTTGGTAACAAATTTCCTGCATAATTGTAATGATTTTAAGTCAGAGTTCCAATGAATTTACTGATCCAAGTATAGCAAATTTTATTTTTCTGATGTCCAGATCCAGTATTTCTAAGGAAACCTGATATAAAGCAAGAAATTTACGTGGACTGTATCATGAATACAAGATTCAGTGAATGCAAGATATACTGGCATATTAGACCATGTAGATAGTTTTTAGATAAGCTTAAATGAAGCACTAAAAAGAACAAAGCTTACCTGAGCTATTATGGACAGAATGCCCACCACAGCTATAAATGCTGCAATGCTAGCAGATCCAAAGCCTATAATCTGTAGAGAAGCAGAAATTGTGTAAAACAAATGCCAAACACAATCCAGGACAATTACTAGCAGTGAGGATCTTCTCAATGAAAACACTCTTCTCTGCTTATACTCTAGATTTATACAGGATCCACACAGGAAGTGTCCACTTTCAAGTATAATCCCTAACTTGACTCTTTGCCAAGAAAAGGAAAAAAAAAAAAAGGGAAAAAAGGAAAAAAAAGGAAGAAAACACTGCCTTAAAAAATGGCCACAGAGGAAGTCATGGATCTAGAAATTGAAGTTCTCTATCCCTCCCACAAACACAGCAGGTCTTTGACAGGCAAAATCCCACCTGAAGACAGACCCAGAAACTGCTGCACTGAATGAGAACAAAGGCCTGTTTAAGGCAAACCTGTGCTTAAGATACTGCAGGGTTTATGCATCAAGAGTCAAGTGTTACTCAGTTCTTGGCTTAGCAAAGTACCGTGCCTTTAATTTTAAAGCTTTACTTTGTCAGAAAGCAGGTCTCTGAGCAAAGTCTATAACAAGAAAGAAGTCATAGGGAATACTTCTTTAAACATCCTTAGTAAGATGTGAAGAAACCAACATTTACCTGTCTCAAGTACAGAAAGAAACTAGAATACTGGCCAGCCTCAGGCAGATATGAGAGCAACACTGTAATGCAGATCAGGAGAACTGTAGAATCTTTTCTAACCTTCTTCAGAGACTGTAAAACAAAAGAACAAAGCAGATATTGAAACATTTGTACAAACTCTAATGAAAGCATAAAGAAAGAAAAAGGTAGATTCCCTGGTTTTGTGCATGCATAAACATAAAACAGTTATACATGGATACTGTTAAGTTTCACCTTAAGTCACAAACAATCTCATATACAGTTTGGAGAACTCAATTCCTTAGTAAAGTTTCCATTAAGATTTTGAAGATACTTTTCAGTGCCAAGTCAAAAATATTCCCCAAAAACAGCATTATATAATTCTAAAGTAAATACCTAATGTCTTCTATTGGAGCTCCATAATAATTTGTTTTGAAAGATACTAGCAAATAATATACATTTCTTACACTTATTCACCGGCTATATTAATTGCTTTAAGGAACAAATAAATTGTGGAAAACGAATTCTGTAACTGTAGCTTTTCAAGCATGCCATTCATCTCTCAATATTCACAACCAGTTCCCAGAAGATCTAATGATGAAAAATTACTCCTTCCTTTCTTAAGATACCAAGGTGTAACAAAAAAATGAACAGAGTAAGTGAACAAGTTACTACAAAGACTGCACAGTATGTTTTAGCCCTTCCGATATAAACCTATAAAAAAATCAGGCATTATAGATCCATTCCCTATTAGAAAGAAAGCACATATAACCAAAAGCGGAAATCAAGAGTTGGGAGAGATACTGCCAAAGTACAGTTATGAAGTGAATATGTAAAACTTTAAAATACTGGCTTTTGAGGCATAAGAATTCATTTCTCTTTACAATAACATAGAGTACCAAAATTAGAAAATTAAAGTGTTGTCCCTGTGGATTTCATACCAGACATTATTTTCAAATCTAGAATTATTTAATCCACAAAGTTTGGTTTGATTTTGTTTTTTAAATGTAGTTAGATCTTTACGGGCAAGAGCAGAGAGCAGAGACTATGGTATACTGAATAGTCAAGCTACCAGTAAGACTGAAGGCTTCTCAAGCTTACAAACTGCAACTAATAATTATTACTGATTAATCACCAAATATTTAATAATTACTTATTGAAGCACATCTTACTGCAAAAGGATCTGCCTGCTCCCATGATATAGAAGATCCCCACGAAGCAGGTCTTATTTTTTCCGGTAGAGATTCTGGTACAGCTAGCAGGATGAAGCAGATGTCCACAACAGCCACCAATGTGGCCACCAGTACAACCAGACTATCCCCGTAGCTGGCAGACAGGTACGCTCCAATGGCAGGACTAGTTACCAAACTTGCTGCAAAGGTGGCAGATACCTGTGCACAACAACAGTTTACAAACTCATCAAAGTAGTTATTCCCCCATTACAGAAAAATGAAGTAACTTGCTCACCACCACCACCACTCTCTAGAAGTGTGATTTAAAAAACAGACCAGTAAAAATTCAAGTAAAAAACAAAAACAAACAAACAAAAAAGTAAATAAACCACACACCATTTACAACAGTAAATATGGGTCCCAAATACAGTTTCTACAGCCTCCTCAACAGCATATCATACTAGACAGGATTTGCACTCCAAGATCAGGTTTGGCTCAAAGAAAAATGTCTCTTACTTTCAAATAGATTAAAAACTTTGTTTTGTTTTCTAATTATGAATTTGAAGTGATTTGACTGAAAAAATTGTCAGTACATTTAAATGCCTGCCTAAAAGAAGTTCAAAAGCTAAGTACATCTATTAATAGACCTCCAAAATGTAAAGTAATATTAGGAAAGTAAACTAAGCAGGAATTATATTACTACTGAAAGGATTGGTTTGTACTAACTGAATTATTTTCCTTGTCTTTTGATCATTAAGAAAGGTCCATGTCTAGGTTGTTAAAAATACTGTTTTATGCATTTTCATCCTTACTCACCATTCTGACATTAGAAAAGCCCATTCTATACCAAAAAGAACTCATATGAACTAGAAGTGCCACTTACAGGTGATGGAAAACTACTGCTAGATTAAATTACTTGCACTGTCTTAAATGATGCCTTAAGTTTTAGCTTGCATATTTTCCAGATTCTGTACTGCATTAGTGTGTAACTCTGAACTTCATATAAAGTGTTAGTAAGTTCTCTTCACAGTTTAGTTAGAAAAAACAATCCTTTTCCAGCCTGAGAACCAAGGGCACTGCTGCAGCTTCAGGCCCAAAAGTATAAACAACAGCGAACTGAGGAGAGTAGTCTGGGAGGATGGGACTTCATCACCTGGAGCTGTAATTGGACAATTAACTCCAATATGGAAATGGACCAAAACTTACAAAAGTGTGAAAATTCCTGACCAGTCGTCCCCCTTGGGTCTATCTTGGGTAGAGCCAAAGCCGGGCTCTTGTACTGCCCAAGGCATATCCTTTGGAGGCCTTTTAATACATACCTACTTTATTCCTTTAACACTGTCTAGCCCCTGTTCTAGGTAGCCTGTTTAGGCATCATTAACATTTAATGTTTTGTTTGCAAAACTTAAAGACATTCTTTCTCACAGAATGTCTTAAAGACATTCTTTCTTATGCCTTCTATGCAAGTTGTCAAATATTAATTCTGTTCCCATGAGCATGCAACACTCTGTCCACTGCCTGAATTCTAACGTTGTCTTGAGCCATGGTTCATTCCTTTATCAACCTCTTTACATGAATCAGGAAACAGTCTGTACATCAAAACACAAGTTCAATATGAAGGTCATAATCTGACCTTTTTCCCCAACATGAGCATAGCTTACCAGTCCGTAGGCTGTAGTTCTTTGATGTTCTTGTGTTACATCAGCTACATAGGCAAATATCACAGAAAAGGTAACAGAAAAGATTCCAGATACTGAAATCAGAGCGAAGTACCACCTAACAATTTAAAAGCACAATTAGTAAGTTTGAGCTAAGATCTCTTGCTTTTTATCTGACAGTAAGCAAGTTTGTGTTTAAGCCTAAGAGGAGGGTTCCTTGAGAACTAACACAGAACTTGACTGGAGATGAATCAGTGACTGTGCAGTCCCACTTAAATACTGGAAAACAGCATTTTAAACTTTGTATATTCTTCTGTTTACTTTACATCAGTCTAAAAGAAGAAGTGGTCCCTTGAGGACATGGTACCTATAGATTTTTACATTCTCGAGTTCAAGTTATGAAAAATGAATTATCTTAGAAGTCATTTCATCAGCTAGTTAAGGAATAAGCTATCATAATATAATGCTGTGGAAGCTGAACTCTGAATGCATTGA
>VZTT01010426.1:5410-18658 GCA_013400855.1 Buphagus erythrorhynchus | reverse complement strand
TAAATATTTTTTAAATCAACTAGAAGTGAGTTTATTTCTACCACTGAGCCTGACAGCAACTCCAGAGCTCTCATTCCAACTGTTCAATTCTTTATCCCAAATGTTCAATTCTTTATTCCAAATGTTCAATTCCTTATTCCAAATGTTCAATTCCTCATTCCAACTGTTCAATTCCTTTTCAATAAAGGTGTCACACAGCCAGGACAAACCAAGAAATGTCAAACACACTCGAGATTGGGCTAGATAAGAATCAGTTCTGCCAAAGGCTCCTTTTGTGCTCTCCTGAAAGCCCCTCATTAGAATAATAAAGCTGGGTCAAAAAACAGCCACAAGTTTAATCAATACCTCACAGAATTCTTATTTACACCAGGTTGAAGTAATTGTTAACAAAGAGATGAACTACAGCAGGAATAACCACATTATCCAGATACCTGGGAGAGAAAAGCTGTTCATAAATTTATTTAGTAAGTATTTATCCAACACTCCTTACAGATAATTTCTGTCTCTCTGCCCCCTAGGTTATTTGTCTAGACAGATTTTAATGAACTGGCATCATTCTGGGCACTGATGTGGTGAAGATGATTTAGTTTAGTTTAGTTTAGTTTAGTTTAGGGGATGTGGCAGGCCCGCTGGCGCGCGAGCTGCACANGTGGCAGCCCTGCTGCCTCCAGCCCTGCACAAAACACAAACACCTCTGGTACCTTCCAAGCACACCCAGAATCACACACAACACCCTAAAAGATCCTTCGTTTTGTGAGACCCCAAATCAGCAAAATTCACCTCAACACACTCATTAAATCATCAGAGCTGGTGCTTCATTAATTACTCTAAAAAATGGCATTCCAGTGGCAGGCCAACCTGAATTTGCTTTTTGCTAAAATCNCACACTCATTAAATCATGAGAGCTGGTGCGTCATTAATTACTCTAAAAAATGGCATTCCAGTGGCAGGCCAACCTGAATTTGCTTTTTGCTAAAATCAAGGAGTGGAAAGATGGGAAAAAGCAGAGGCTGGATATCAAAGCTTTCCATGCATAAATAGGATGGAGATGGAAATGTTTTCTTTAGCTGAAGGCTAAAGGAGATCCCAGCCATCCTTCCCTGGAAAACAGAAATTCTCCACATTCCCTTTCCCTGCTCAGTTCTGCACAAGCTTAGCAAGTGCAACCCAGAATTCCCAGAATTTCCAGCGAGCCTCCAAGGCTTCCCAGGAGGGTCAGAACAGGAACTCATTTCATGTTCCAGCTGTTCCACACCTGGGCCAGGGCAGGTTTTGTGGACAAAAGCCTCTGGAATGGAGATCACAGGATAAAATTGTGTTGTCTGCCCCTTGGAAGTTTGGTTTTCCACAAGGAACTCCAGCTCCAGGCAGAGCCTCCAACATCCCCTGGAACAGCAGAACTGCAGGACACTCCTCACATCATGAAAAACTGGGTTCAGACCTCTTGCCTTCAGACCAGGTAATAAATTCCACCCACACTGCAACTTAAAAAGTGTAACTGGACCTACAAGTTTGTTTAGGCATTAAAAGGGATTCCCAGCTTGTCACAAAATCCCAAGTCAGATATAAATTAGGGAATAGGGAGTCTTTGGATCAGTGTCCCTATGGGATTGTGGTCTCTCTTTAAAGATTTGCACCACACAGAATGAAAAATCTCTGTTTTCACCATGGGAAAGGTTTTCCAGCAGAGAAATTAAACAATAATTGGTAAGAAATGGTAAGAAATGCAACCCCCCAGGCCCCACGCTCATGTTTAGGCATGGATTTACTATTCCAAGCTAAACTACAACACATTTTCAAACTGTATCTATTATTTCACTTAGAAAAATAGAAGTTACAGCCCAGATTGCAGGGCTGATGGATTTAGTGTCCATACAAACATGGACAAACCAACCTCCCTCATTTCAGGAGTGGCCCCTTCAGTGCAGAACTGGTAAGGGAAAGGCAGAGAAGTTATTTCATTTATTTATTTCATTTATTCCTGTGCTCCTGAGAACTATGAACACAAAGAAAACTGCAGTGCTCAGGGACTCACCTGGGTACCTGACACAGATCTTTGAGTTCTTTATCATTTGTCCAAGCTGTTCTTGCTCAGTTCATCCTTACAAGATCTAGCAGGACACAGGAATTCTGTATTCCAGGTGGATCACAAGCTTTTCCCACCAGCTCCTTGTCCCTCATCCAACAAGACACATTTGCCAACAGCTCTTAAAGCCATTTAAGGGAAATAAAAACTATATAGGTCTAAAACCCCAAATGATTCAGCTAAAACTTTTTAAAACTGCCACAAATGCACCAAGAAGTGGTTCTCCTCCAAATATTCCTCATGCAAACATTATCCAGGAGCTGGAAAAATACTCAGGGAGATTGTTCTGGGAGGGGCCCCATGGAAATCTTCACCTGCCCAGCTCTGCCTGTTTGCTTTCCCACCTCCCACTCTTTTCAAAAAGTCATTTCAGCAACCTGAGAGAAACAGCTCAGATAAAAGGGGCTGGGATTTTGTGCATCACAGGGAGAGAACTGAATTTTCCATATGCAAAGGGAGAGCAAAATGCAAAATTTCATTCCAAACCTGCACCAGCCCAGCTGCATTTGACTTCTAAATGAGTATTTCATGGAATCCCAGGAGAGTTTGGGTTGGAAGGGATTTGAAAACTCATCCAGCTCCATGGGCAGGGAAATTCCACTGTCCCAGGGTGCTCCAAGCTGGCCTTGGGCACTTCCAGGGATCCAGGGGCAGCCACAGCTTCTCTGGGAAATCCATCCCAGGGCTTCCCCACCCTCCCAGGGAAAAAATCCCATCCAAAAATCCCAAAAAACCCCATCAAACCCTCTGTCACTCTGAAGCCATTCCCTCATGCCCTGTCACCACCTGCTCTCATAAATTTTTGTAAACCTTCTATTTGGAGCTTCAAATACAGAATCCAACAGAAATTTTCTGGTGCATTAATGTGAAAGAAAGTGGGCAAACACAAGGCCCGTTTCTTATTTTTAATGATTATATTCACTCCAAGAAGGCTGAGCTCGAAACTGGGAAGAAATTGTAAATTTTCCCTATTAGTGGAGTTGTTAGAGTTGCAATGCAGGGCTACAGTTCTGTGTCCCAGGCTGCATTTCTGGATATCAGGCTGCATTTCTGGATATTGGCTGCATTTCTAGGTATCTGCTGCATTTCTGGATATCAGGTTGCATTTCTGGGTATCCAGAGCAGGTTTTTTAGGAATCAGAGCAATTTTTTAGGAATCAGAGCAATTTTTTAGGAATCAGAGCAATTTTTTAGGAATCAGAGCAATTTTTTAGGAATCAGAGCAATTTTTTAGGAATCAGAGCAATTTTTTAGGAATCAGAGCAATTTTTTAGGAATCAGAGCAATTTTTTAGGAATCAGAGCAATTTTTTAGGAATCAGAGCAATTTTTTAGGAATCAGAGCAATTTTTTAGGAATCAGAGCAATTTTTTAGGAATCAGAGCAATTTTTTAGGAATCAGAGCAGGTTTTCAGGAGTCAGGCTCTGAACTGACTCAAGCTAAGCTAACACTGGAACAGGTAAACCCTGAAGTTTGATTTTCTTGCTGCTTTTTCTTCCAAACACAGTGCAGAGCATCTGAACATCTCCAACTGAGCCAATCCACCCCTCAATCCCCCAGAGCTCCCTAAATCCTCCTTTTTGCAGGACACCAATAGCACCTCTGAAAAGAGTGAAACTCCACTTTGTCACTTCCTAATGTGAGTTTACTGAGACATTTATCCTGTTCCTTGGCACAGCCAGATAAGGAGAGCTCCAATCCCAGTGGTTTTGTAATTTGGCCATTCTTTATTACAGCTCTGCTCCTGTCTTTGCTCATTTTCTGTCAGAGGCTGGGCAAGAGCAGCAGCTTTACCAGCAGCACTTCCCAGTGGTTATGCAGGGGCTGATTTCTTAATTACTGATCCCTGGAGCCTGGAGAGAGCAACAGAAGCTATTAAAAGGAGACAGCAGGGATGAGAAGGAGGGCAGGGGGGTGCTGGAGATGGGAATTCAGCACAAAGCAGTTGTTGAATTTAGCCCAAAGACATCCTGAGTGCCTCATCCTCAGGCAAAGGTCTTGCTGTTTAAAGCCAGCATCCAATAAGCCACCAAAAATCCCTTTAAAAAGTCAGTCTGGTGGGGAAATCACAAGCACACATCAGGCCAAATTCAGTATCTCTGAATTTTCTGATTCAGGTATCACCTCCTGCCCATGTCCTGAGCCACTGTTTTCCCAAGGAAATCTGTCCCTAAGAAAACTCAGGTTTAATAAAAGTTCAAATTTTGTATCTTGCCTCACAGAACACCCTTTGTGATGGCATCTGACATCTGCCCTTACAGCTGAACACTTGGGAGAGTAAATCACATTTCGAGGGGAATAATACATTTCCAAGAGCATTTTGTTTTGCATTTAAATTTCTATACCTGCTACCCTCAGAGAAAAGGATGCCTAAGGACTCCAAGAGCTGCCAGATGTGCACATCTCTATTGGTTTTATTTATTTTACTTGGCTGTTGCACATGAAATGAAAATATCTCAAAAAACCAGGAACATGTGAAGGTGAGAAATCTGCAAGGAAAAGTCAAGCTAATTCTAGGACTGCTTTAAATGAATTTTTAAGCAAATGCTGGTTTTTTTTAAGAGATTTTCCAAGAGTTGACACCATTTAGTGCTGTTCCACCACCACTTTGTCTTACAGGGCCCCCACAGTCGTGAAAGCTGCCAAAGAACATCCCACTTGTGCACAGTTATAAATCCATTTCCTGATTTGGATGGCATTACTGCAAAGGAATCAAAACCCAGAGAGTTCTGATGGTGATATCCAGGCTGCTCTGGGAGTTCCCAGTGCCCCAGTTATTAACTGACATCTCCTAAAGCTTCTCCTCACTTTGGGAGCCAGGGACAAATCAGCACTGCAAGAAACCCTGGGGAGAGAGGGAGAAGGGAACAATAAGACCCAAGAGTTTCTAGGACTATAAAAAAGAAGAAGAGCCTTATTTTTGCTTAATTTGAAGCTGCACATTTTATTGGAATGACAGTGATAGCCTCAAGGTTGTCAAAAAAAATTCCATCCAGCAATCACTGGAAGCAACCTTTAATCAGTTTGCCAGGCTTGGCTAAAGAATTTTATCATGAATTGGTTCTTGTATTCCAGGCTGTGGGCACAGAGTGATTTTTAACTTCTATTCACTCATTTGCTGTTACTTTCACTTTTATTTCAGGAAAAGAAAGATACAAATGTGCAAAGGGGGGATCAAACCTCTCTGTTTTCACCAAGTTTTACTTTTAAACCCATTATTTGCTGTTCCATCATCTTCTCATTCAACAAAAAACCCCAAACTTCTCCATTTTCTTTGTCCTTACGTTGTTTTCTTTTTATTTAGGTTCAACGTGAATTCTCCAGAGCAAAGATTTGTTTTCTTACAAAACACAACACCCACCTCCACGGAGCAAACCTGTTGTATTTATCCCTGACATTTTTTTACCAGTTTATATAAAACATCCCCACCAAATTCCCTGCCAAGGAGATGCCTCTTAAACCTCACTTTGTACCCTCCAACATCCCAAATTCCCAGTTTGGTATTTTTTTTTTGTTAGTCACACCAGTGGAGTCAGCTTGGCACAAGGGCTGCAGAAGTGCCCCGCAGCAAAGGATAATTCACANCAAACCTGTTGTATTTATCCCTGACATTTTTTTACCAGTTTATATAAAACATCCCCACCAAATTCCCTGCCAAGGAGATGCCTCTTAAACCTCACTTTGTACCCTCCAACATCCCAAATTCCCAGTTTGGTATTTTTTTTTTTGTTAGTCACACCAGTGAAGTCAGCTTGGCACAGGGACTGCAGAGCTGCCCTGCAGCAAAGGATAATTCACAGGAGCATTATCTGCAATTCCTGGGCTTAGTGGTAATTTGGGCTGAGCAGGAGGGAGGGCTGGGGGAGGGTTAGCAAAGACAAAAATAAGCAGATGACAAATTTGCTTATTAGCCACACTGAGTATGAGCTGCATTAAAAAAAAAACGTTAAGGAGGGAGGAGGGATGAAAAGCAGGATGTGAAAGAAGCAGGAGCTGGAACAGCCTGGCTAATGTCAACCATGAAATGCAACCCCTGCTGTGACAATTTGAAAGGCAGAAAGGCAGAGTTTTTTAATATTAACTATTTGATTGCTTTGCTTCAGATGTACCCAGCTGATAGCACAGCACTTCCACATTCCCTGCAGGTGATTTTCACCAGCCAGACACCTCAAACAGAACACAGAAATTCAGCCTGCACTGCAGACTTGGCTGGAGAATTACAATTTCTCTTCTCTCAGGACACACCTGAGCCATTGTGAAACCATCCATCACCAAAAAAAAACCTCTTCCCAAGGCTGCAGGTGGCAGGGCCAGCTCTGAATTTACCTTTCCCCCAAATCCTCCCAGGCCTGGGAAGGCACACGCTGTTCCCTGCCAGGACCAGCTGCCAGCACCTCTGGAGGATTTCAGGGATGTGAGATCAGGAACTCGTCCGGCGTGTCCTGCCCCTGCTCAGCTCTGCAGTGACTCAGAATCCCCACATGACATCAGAGATCCAACCTCTCCCTGGAATCCAGCATTTAACCACCATGGCTGGGCCACACATTCCTCAATATTCATCTTTTCTGCACCACTCCTGCCCTGCCATCACTTCTTTGCAATTTTTTTTTTTGTCATGCATCCATTTTCCCACCTCATCTCTGCACCAGGCAAGGCTCTGGCTTCAGTTAAATTTATTCCATTTATTTTAGTTTTGCTCTGTTTACTTTCATTTAATTCCATTTACTTTCATTTCATCCCATTTGCTTTCATTTCATTCCATTTACTTTCACTTCATTCCATTTACTTTCACTTCATTCCATTTACTTTCACTTCATTCCATTTACTGTACCTTTTTTTTTTTATTATTTGGGCCTGTAATAAAACAGGTGATAAATGACAACTGGAAATAAACGTATTTTAAAACTAGCACCAAGAAGTCTTGCAAATACACGGGGTTTTTAACTGGTTCTTTCTGTGTTGGCGAATTATTTTATTTATATAATTTTAAATATTCAACCACAATAGTAAAATCCGTGGAAAATGGGTAGAAGTGGATCATTAAGTTGATTAGTAAAGAGAATTTCTGCCAAAAAGCAATGGCAGCAGACATTTAATTTTAACATGTTCACCAACTCCCTCCAAGGGCACAACTCCTGGACATAAATTAGGATAATCACAAATTTAACTCAAATTGTAATCTCAGGGATTAAATCACTTAGTCAAGATCAAAATCAGAGCAGCTGGAAGAGGGAAAATTGAACCCAAACCACAAATCCCAAACCACAGAGCCCTTCTTCACATTCCAGAGGGAAAGCAGAGCAAAATTATTTCAATATTGTTGGTTTCAGGTAAGATTTAACTACAAAAACTCTTATTTTGAGACAATTTTCAAGTCTGTTTGTTCCTCTCCAACTCTGTGTGAAGAATTCTTGGTCTGAACAGCAAAACCACAAGTTTTTGTCCCAGTTCCCCACAGTAAGACAGGTGTTAACAAACACTATTTGCACACCTATGAAGGATTTTCCAAATGTTTCCACACCTCAGTGCTCAGAAATCCACAGGCAGGTTTAAAATATATAAATTTATATATTTTATATATATATATAAATTAAAATCTAGAGGCTTCTTTTAGACCTGCTCCTCCCTGCTCCCAAAGAGCTTTTATAAAACACTCCATCCAAAATCAGAGATATTCTGAATATCCTCCCACATGATTTTCATACTTTATCTTACCAAGGCCACTGAAATAACCAAAAAATGATGGTTATTCCCTCAGTTCCTCCCACTCCACATGGAAATAAACCACAACAGAATCACAGGGCAATTATTTAGGTTGTTCCTTCCCCAAGCCCTGAGAATTGCTCTGTATTTGCTCAGCTTGTCTGAACTGATTAAACTCTGCTGCAGGAATTGCAGAATTCTTCAGCAGCCTCCTCTGAGAACTGGGACCTCCAAACCAGCAAAATTCACCTCAACACACTCATTAAACCGTTAATTACTCTAAAAAATGANACTGGGACCTCCAAACCAGCAAAATTCACCTCAACACACTCATTAAACCGTTAATTACTCTAAAAAATGGCATTCCAATGGTTTCCAAAACTGAAATTTGCTTTTTGCTAAATTCACCTCAACACACTCATTAAACCGTTAATTACTCTAAAAAATGGCATTCCAATGGTTTCCAAAACTGAAATTTGCTTTTTGCTAAAATCAAGGAGTGAAAAGATGGGAAAAAGCAGAGCTTGGATATCAAAGCTTTCCATGAATAAATAGGATGGAGGTGGAAATATTTTTCTCTTGGTGCTGGAAGAGCTGAAGGCTAAAGGAGATCCAACCATCCTTCCCCGAAAAACAGAAATTCTCCACATTCCAACTCCTCTCCCCAAGCATTTTCTTATTGCAAAAAGCCTCCAAATCTGGTGTAATTTATTTATTACAAACATTTATACCCAAATTCTGGGGTCTTACAGCTTGGGGCATCTCAAACTGTCATTTCAGAAAAGGGATTGCTGGTATCCAAAAAGATTTGTCTTGTCCAAAATCTTGACAAATGTATTGGTCAGAATAATCAGAATTAATTATTAATTACTGAAGGGTTTGAATCAGACCCTTTGGGAACTGAGAGCAACAAGTGAACACCTGTGTTAAGCACACGATTAAACATTTGGATGGATTTGCTTCTGAGATTTAGGATAAATAAAAAAAGAATTCAAGAATTGGATTAAATTAATCAAATTAGGGTTTAAAAGCTCTGTGTGTCACCAAATTCCACAAAATCTTGGACACCACAGCAATGGGGCAGCCCCTGCTCCCATCCCCTACTTGGATCATCTGCCTCCAAAAAAACACAAATATTTCTATTATTGCTAAAAAAAAAAAAACCAACCAGATGAAGCAGCAGCAGCAAAATGAGCAGATTCCTCAATATTGAATACCCTGAAAAGAGCACCCCAAGATGACAAAGCACCTTGGGAGGCAAAAGGCTGGAAATTCTCTATTTTTCAGCACAAATGAGGGGGCATTTTCATTAGATTAAGAGAATTTTCACTAGATTAAATTCTAGGTTAGGAGAATATTCACTAGATTAAATTCTAGATTAAGAGAATATTCACTAGATTCAATTCTAGATTAAGAGGATTTTCACCAGATTAAGTTGTAGGTTAAGAGAATATTCACTAAATTATAGATTAAGAGAATTTTCACTAGATTGAATTCTAGATTAAGAGAATATTCACTATATTAAATTCTAGATTAAGAGAATATTCACTAGATTAAATTCTAGATTAAGAGAATTTTCACTGGATTAAATTCTAGATTAAGAGAATATTCACTAGATTAAGTTGTAGGTTAAGAGAATATTCACTAGATTTAGTTCTAGATTAAGAGAATTTTCACTAGATTAAATTCTAGATTACGAGAATATTCACTAGATTAAGTTCTAGATTAAGAGAATATTCACTAGATTAAATAATAGATTAAGAGAATTTTCACTAGATTAAATTGTAGGTTAAGAGAATTTTCACTAGATTAAATTCTAGATTAAGAGAACATTCACTAGATTAAGTTCTCACACATGCAGAGGATAAAACAACCAGACCAAAACATCCCACAAAAATAAAGATGGTTCTAAATATCCTTTTTTTTTCTCTGTAGGCACAAGTAAAAAATGGCTTGTGCACTTTGAAAAAAACTCTGTATTTCTGCTAGAAACAACAACTGCCCAGCCCCAAACACTTGGGTTTCAGCCTTTCAACTCAAGGTCATGATCAGGTTTGGGAAAACACCAAAAATTTAATATTTAAAAGGAGCTGGGAGGGTGCAGCTCTGAGGTTTGCAGGTTTGTGACCTCTTCATTTTTTCCTCCAGAAAAGGCTCATCTCCCTGCCAGTTTTGGGAGGGTGTGTGAGGCCAGGAATTTTCATTTTTGTGTTTTCTCAAAGCAAAAAAGGCTCAGGAAACAGTGGGAGCTGCCATGAACTCAGAGGGGGAAATAAAAATGAGATGTTGCTGTCAACAGATGCTGCTTCCTCAAGAATGTCTCTATGAATTTGCCTTAAAACTTTGATTTTTAGGCTGATTAAAATTGTGAGGATAAAAAAAGTATCTCCCAAAATACTTTAAGTGGCTTTAATACTTAATACTTTAAGTTTAGGGACTGTATCTAATGTAGTTTGTACATGTAGGATGTGTCAGCAAGTTCCAAAGTAACCTTGGAGAAATCTGTGTCATGGCATTGGAACATGTAATTACAATTTTCATGATTTCCCTGTCAGCAACATGCCCTTAAACAGACATTTTGATTTAATTCAAATTACATTTCCAGCTGCAGTAGCAGATTTGGGAGTTGAAGTAACAGTGCAGAGTAATTTAAAAGCAATATTGTCTATATTCAATGATAAATCTTTGAAAAGAAAAAAAAGAAAAGGGAAAAAAAAATCAATTTGAACTCTTGGAGAGGCAAAACTGAGAGTGAGGAGATTTTCAGGAGTGGTTTTCCTCTAAGTTCACTGGAATTAAAGTCAGACCTGCCCTAAATGATGAATAAACAATTGCTGAGACAAGAAAAACAGATGAGAAAGAAAATCAGAAAATCATCTGCCCAGCTCCAGCAGCCCAACCAAGTGAATAAAAGCAGAGATTAAACAAACAGTAAAAACTGATATTAGTCAGGAATGCTTCACTGCCATTTTCATTTTCCCAGCTGAACTTTTCAGTGGATCTGTCTGCAAACAATTCTTTGGAACTGGGGTTGTGTATTTTACCAAATTCTTAAGAAATTGCTGCACTTAAACTGAATTTACTTTTCTTTTTTAGAATGTACTTTCTTTTTTTCAAAAGCATTTATTTCGTTTTTAAAGAATGTACTTCTTTTTTTTAAAGAATTTACTTTTTTTTTAAAGAAATTACTTATTTTTTTAAATAATTTACTTCTTTTTTTTTAAGAATTTACTTCTTTTTTTTTTTTTTTAAGAAGAGTTTCAAAATGCTGCCTGCTGAAGGCCAGGATGCTCTGCCATGTCTCCAGATTAGCAGAAAAGATTCATTTGCAGCTCACACACACAGCCCTTGCAGAACTCTTAATTATCAGCATATAACAGCACAATTAGAGCACAGAAAATAAACATTCAGCAAAAAATGAGGCACCTGGTTTTCTCTAAATAACACAGCCAGGGACAAGATGCAATCCTGGAAATGAAGGAATTAAACTGCACCAGAAATTTCTGTTCAACACAATGCAGAATTGTTTTGGTAAACTAGGGGAAATGAATTAATTAATCCTCATGTAAACAAAGGGGTAAATGGAGAGTAGCCACGAGCAGAGTTTTTAAAAATAAGTGTAGGATAAATTAATATTAATCTGTGTCCATTCAGAAAGGATCTCCTTTATTCAGGCTGCCCCAAACACTCCTGACCCAACAGAACCCTGTGGGCACAAGGGCAAAGCTGGATTTCAAGGAAAAAAAAAAAGAGAAATTAAATGTCTCAGGGCACTGCCCCTGTTCTGAGCCTTCTTCTCCAGGATTTTTGGGTTTTCAGGAGTGCCCAGCACTGCTTTGCTCAGCTCAGGAACCAAAATTAACAGTGACCATCCAAACCCACCCAGTCCCCTCTGGCTGATGGGATGGACAAAGGCTGATTTTACCTCCAGGACTCCCAAAACAGAGGCCAAGTCACCCAGAAATTCCAAATTATCTTCCTATTCCCAAGGAAAAACATGAATAAAACTCACCTAGATATTGCCCTTACCTTTTACTTCCTCTCTTTTTTTTTTTCCAATTTTTTTTCCAAATGAAACCCAGAAATCTCAGCACAAACCTTTAATTTAAACCCTAATCTTTATTATTGCAGAATAAACTGCAATAACACAGCTGCAAAGAGTGGGTTTTATATATATATTACATAATACATGTGTTGAAGATGTATTTTGAGTCAGCATCATTAATTGGAACAGTCAGCTGATTCTCAATTAATTAATTTCCCTTCCCATAAAGTGAGTTTCAGGAGGGAGACACCTGCTAAGGAGAGGAGGGGCAGGGTTTAGTGACTTTAAAATATTGGATTTCAGTGATCTTTGGAAGGAAAACATGACAGGAACACAGAAAAAAGAGTGAGAATGAGCCAGAATTTCAGGAAATCACAGAATTCCACACAGAGATTAAGGCAGGAAAATCTGCTGTTGATCATGTCAAGCACAACACTTCAGTCAAACATCCAGGAACATCATTGTGGGGAAAAAAAGAGAAAGGAGGTGCAAATTAATTATCAAAATTTAATTTTAATTATCGAAACATCCAAACTGAACCATGCCATGAGTCCTGAGGAACAAAGAGAGGAGAATGTCAGTGAAAATGAATGTCAGAAAAATCCCTGTATTTGCCCAAACAGCACCTGACACTGGGGGAAAAAAGAGCTGAAATAAATTCCTTAAAATCAGAGTGAGAACTGGAATTGGCCAGGTTGCACAAAGCCATGGCAGCACCTCCCAGGCTGCATTTCAGGGGATCTAAAATGTTATTTTTGCAAAGAGCCTCATGCAGGACCCCAGTGAAGGGAGTCTGCTGCCACTGATGTGTTACACCATGGAAATCTGCTCTGCCTTTATTACTGCATGTAAATTAACTCCTTAATTCAGAGTTTTAATCTGTTCTGCAGCTATTTAGGGTGGCTTTCAAAGCTCCCTGCATGTGGATCTCCTGGAGCATCTGGATCTCCTCCTGCTTGCTCTCCCATGGCAGGCTGGGATGGAGATAATCCCTCAAAAATTATTATTAAATAAATCCCACTTAATTCAACCTCCTTCACAGGCAAATTTTAATTAGAGATATAGCCAGCCTATAGATAAATTGCTGAACTGGAATCCTAAATGTTTCCAGGAGCTGTGTGGGGATTCTTAAACCCAAACAGAGCACTGGGAAATGAAAAAATAAATTAAAAAAAAAAGAAAAAAAGAAAAACAAAACCCTGCATCCACTCCGAGGAGGTGCTCATTACATGAACAGAAGTAAACTTGTTTTTCTAACTTGTCCCACTGCAGATCAGCAGGCACAGGAAGCAAACCAAACCTGATGGATCCCTTGAGCATGTTTTCATAGAGTTAGCTTTTAATAAATGTAACACACTCCACCCTCAGAGCAGAGCAGGGCTCAGGTTCCAGCAGGAAAAAAAAAAAAAAAAAA
>VZTT01010424.1:6595-18379 GCA_013400855.1 Buphagus erythrorhynchus | reverse complement strand
GGACCCAGAGGGAAGGGGGCGGGGGAGGCTGGGAGCCACCCGCCGCAGAACCGGCCCCCTTTCGCCTCCTCCGCCCGCGCCCCTTGCGCGCACAGCCGCGAGCACAGGCGCACGCAGATGTTGGTGCGCACACGTGCGCGCCCGCACACGCACCCACGCACCGACACACGCACCGACACACCGACACACACACCGACACACCGACACACGCACCGACACACCGACACACACACCGACACACGCTCACACTCCCGCCCCGCCCCGCCCCGGCCACCTGGGCAGGGCAGCCGGGAGCAGGAGCGGGAACCAGGGCTGCGCTGGCCGGACCTCACTACACCCGTGGCTCTCGCATCCCCAGACTGTCCCAGTGGGTCTGACACCCCCCCACACACAACTTCAGGACTCTGGGCGATCAGGACCGTCTTTAGGGAGCCATCAAATGCAGGATCGGGGAGCACCATGCCGGATGGCAGGTACTAGTGTGCTCCCACAAGCAGCAGGGCAGGGGGAGAAATCGCACCAGGAGAGCTGCTGGAGAACCCACCACCCCTAGGCAGCATCTCTCCAGCTGCCCTCCAGGGCCTCTCTCTTAAGGCTGGGGTCACTCCCTTCCAGCCCGTACCCTTCTACCCTTCTTGCATCCCCAAAAAGCTGTCCCTGGCCTCTGACTTCACCACATGCCCACCAAATCTCACTGAGGATAGCAGCGCCCACACCTCAGGTTCACTGCTCTACCAGGGACAGGTCAGGTTTCACTGCTGCTTTCTATGGCTTTTTTTTTTTTCCCTTTGGTTGGTTCAGTTCTGGTTTTGGTTTTTTTTTTGGGAGGGGGTTATGTTTGGTTTTAGGTTTTCTTTTCTTAGTTGTCCTTCCCTTTGCAGAACCAAGGCGGGCTGGCATGAGCAGACCCAACACTTCCCACACCACGTGTGCTACTGCCAGGGGCTGTAGCCCCGGAACCCTCCCCACCCCACGGTACTCCAGGGAGCGTTGCCTTCTCCAGCCCAGAAGTTCCCCCAAGCCGGGCGGCGTGAGAGGCAAGGAGCACTCTTTTCCTGAGAGGCGTGGCTGGGATCTTCCCCGTCACTCTGGCTTTGCCTTCCCCTCCCTGTCCCTTCCACACAGGGAAACAGTTACCAGCCTTGCTAATGCTGCAGGAGGGTTTCCCTGGGGCCGCTGAAGCTGTCTGCCTCCAGAGACTCTGTTCCACCCGTCCCCCGGCTTTAATGTCCTTCCCAGGGAACTACCCAGACTGTTCCCATCTCAGGGTCTGGTGGGGCAGCACTGTTTTCTCCTCGACAGCAGCTGACATAAAGCTACAGTGAGACAGGAAGGCAAAGTCCTGGTTTGTTGTTTCGGTTTTTTGGTGGTTTTTTTTTGGTGTTTTTTGTTTTTTGGGAAGTTGTTTGTTTGTTTGTTTTGGAGTTTTGGTTGTTTTTTGGTTTTTTGGTTGTTTTTTGTTCGTTTTTTTAGTACAGGCTACGAGGATGGAAAAGGGGTAGTTTTTGTTCTGGGCACGCCTGGAAGGTGCCCCAAGCAGGCTGTGTCTCAAGCCCAACAGGCTGGTTTTTACCCTCTAACTCTCAGTGATTCCCTCCAGCTGGAGCACTCCACCTCTCCATCTCCTTGCTGTTCTATATCTTTTAAGGGGGCAGGTCCCATCTGCTTCAAACAATACAGCACAGGCTAGGAGATACTAAGGTTCCAACAAAATCTGTCATT
The DNA here is from genome assembly GCA_013400855.1 of Buphagus erythrorhynchus. Classification (NCBI taxonomy): domain Eukaryota; kingdom Metazoa; phylum Chordata; class Aves; order Passeriformes; family Sturnidae; genus Buphagus; species Buphagus erythrorhynchus. Next base: position 16,657 of record VZTT01010424.1, on the reverse strand, counting down.
TAAGTTTCTGAGGCTGTGTAAGTGGTAAAAAGGAAACTCTCAACTTTTAACAATGTTCAAAGGAAAATGGGAGTCCTGAGCAGGGGCTTTTCTGATTACATACGCTCCCCACAGCAATCTCTGACTTCTTGCTCCCTAGCTCAGCCAACAGAACGGATACCCATGCAGGATATCTATTTGCCAGTTTTGCCCTAACTCTGTGAATTGGGAGCATCTCTCTCTTTTTTTTGGGTACTTACTGTTTCCCCTGTTCCAAGGAACACTTTTCAGAAGCAGGAAGAGAGACTCCTGAAAGATGTCACATGTGGAAGATGCATTTGTTGCAGCACCAGCTGACAAGCACATCTCTTGCCACAAGGGAAAGGGAGAGCTTGCTTCTCCATTAATCGGAGTTAATTTATTTTTGATGTTTTTGGGCCTCCCAGGAGTAATACCTATAGTTCCAGGCTTAGTTTCTAGTTAGTAGCTCAGTGACCTCATTAAATAGGTCCATCCCAATTTCAAGATGATGTCCCTGCAGCCCTGCCCAGGGATCCCTGGTGGCTGCCAACCTGTCAGCCTCTCTGCCCTGGAGTAGTGGCAAGTGGGAGCATTGCTGGTTTACAGCTGTGACAGAAGTGATGGCACAGGGACCAAAGGCTCTCAGCTTGGGAAGAAAGTAAGTCTTTTTCCAGTACCCAAGGTGTGGTGGACAATGGAGGAATAAAGGTGCTTCAGCCTGAGGCGTTCAGTATTCACTTTTTTACTGAAGTGGATATACCTTGACCTGGAGAAGATAGCTCAAGCAACAGCAACCAATAACTAGATAGGGGTCTCATCTGGAAAACATGCTTTCAAATCTTTCCATGCTCCATTATGTGTAAGAAAGGGCATCCAAGGATGCTCCACATGTCTGCATCACTGAGCGTTCTCAGAAATCCAATATACTCTGACAAAAGACACTTGTGTCTGGGCCATCCCTAATGCCACTGCACTGGGTTTTCCCTATTCAGGAGCAAGTCTGTCCAAGGGCTCTTTATTTTTCTCCCTATGAGATAAATCAAATTGTTATCCCATCTTAATAAATTTCAGATTTGACATGGAGATAAAGGATTGAGGTTATTCAGAGTTTTGGGATTAGAAAGTGCAAATTGCCTGGGTTTATTCCAAAAGCGGTTGTTTTGTTTCCCTGATAGAACCTGTCTGGGAAGGTATTTTCCATCTGTCTGAAAAGTTTGTGACTTAAAAGTACCTGAAATATAAGTCTATCACTTTGTCACCTTTAATATCCTAAAAATCACTCCATACCCTTCATAAACTCATCTGAAGCGAGTATGGATCTCCAATTTTCATACTTGGACAGAAATATCAAGTGTCAAAGAGTCTGCATTGCAAAGTGTCTTTAGCAGCCTAACAGATGTTGCCTTAGTTGTTCAGGTAAGTTCAAGAAATCTCAACTCTAAATTAAATACCCCTAAATAGATGATTATAAAATCTAGGGTAACATTTTAAAAGTTGTGTAACTTGTGTATTGGTGAATTTGACTTGAGTGTATTTTGTTGCCCAAACATCTGGAGTTTCACTAAAGCAATCACAGAACCAATCAGGTTGTAAAAGACCTCTCAGGTCATCGAGTCTAAACCTTACTTTTCACCAACTTGTCAACTAGACCATGGCACTAAGTGCCATTTCTTGAGCACCTCCAAGGATAATGATGATTCCACCATCTCCCTGGGCAGTCCATTCCAATGTTTAACAACCCTTTTCATTAAGAAATTTCTACCGATGTTCAATCTAGTCAAAACTGGTTCCAAGTGGTACTAACCAGTTCAGACTGGATCCAGCTGGTTCAACTGGATCAAACCAGTTGCAACCACTTCAAACTGATTCTAAACAATTCAAACCAGGTTAAACTGATTCCTGCCATTTCCAATCTGATTCAGCTGGATCAAACCAATTCCAGCTGTTTCAAACCAGATCAAGCTGGCTCCACCTGGTTCAAACCAGTTTCCAGATCAAGCTGGTTCCATCTGGTTCAAATCAGTTTCCAATGGTTCAAGTGCCCCAATCCTCATTGCAAACAGTTTCAAAATTTGATTGATGACTTTGGAGCAGAGATACCCAAGTCTCTTGCATTATGTGCGATGTCAGCAATGCTGGCTTGAGCAAGGAGAAGAATCTCTTCAGTGCACTAATAATTACACATCAGAATTCGCTAACCAGTCCTCTCACTGAGCATTGTGTTCCTTGGCAAATACTGTCAACTCTGGCCAACTGACCTGAGGACTCGTTTTCTACACAATAATGTCAGTAAGGGATGTGGATTCAGTCTACCCACCAGGTGATCAGAATGGCCAAGATGCTCTCAGCTACTGTGACACCCCTAACGCAGCATGGTGTGGTTGAGACAGGGCTGTATTTTGCTTGCTCCTGCACGAGCCGTTTGCAGTTCAGGGGAGCATGTGGCACACACACCTGCTTTTGGCTGTGCCATTCCCCCAGGCTCAGGCATGCTGCTTTTATTTTTATGACAGAGCCCAGCACAATGCAATCCAAGAAGCAGGTGTGTGACAAACCTCTCACTTTTCTGACATGCCTGCCCCAAGCTATCAAGTACTGCAGTTTGCTCTCACAGTTTAGATAGGCAATTACCTCCTCTGTGGTTGCTGTGTGTGATACTGGGGATCAGCAAATGAAACTATCCTTCTGATATCTTACATTTCAAGAGTAACACAGCCTCATTTCCAGTAAAAACTTCTGAGTGTTTTTTTTTCACACTGGGAATGACTACTTGCGGTGAAATTGTGGTTCGAGGAAAATTTCTTTCATACGTACCAAAATTTAATAAAATGACAGTGTTTCATCTTCCAAACTCACTACTTTGTCTACTTATTTATGGAAACAGATTTTCTAAAGTTCATCCTTACTTATGCACTACATTAGTGTGCTAAATTTTCAGTCTTGGCATCATACTAACAAGTCCATGGATCAGCATATATGTTAATATTGCCTGCTTAAACTGTTTAAACAGTATTTCATCTCATAACAAACCATCACTACAGAACTGTGCTGAATCACCTGGGAGACCATATGATATCCTGCTCCTGATACATTTTGAGGTGCACAGCTCTCATTTGTTTAATATATGTATGGCAATTAACAACTTTGTTGTTCTCACCTTTCTTTTGAACAGCTTGGCTTTTCATAATATCTGAAGAGGACCTTCTTGAACTAATTATACTAAAAGGAGGACCAAGTTCTGTCCCTATACATATGCTGGATACTGTGCATATTATCCTGTTGTAACCTACTGTACATAACATCCTGTTGTCATTTGTGCAAGAAAATACTCCTGGAGCTGGGGGCTTGTATGCCTAGGGAATAAAGGTAAAAATTTCAAAGGTGTTTAAGTCTCACTTTCAGGGACAACATATTTTTGAATGGCAAGGGGACTTCGGTTCCTTGTCCATTTTTGAAATGTGTGTCTTCTAGCTACTGCCAAATAATGCAGCCAAAGAGCTTTTTCTTTCATTTGAGTTGTCTGTAAACAGATCACAATTTTCTTATTTTTTTCTCTCTTCACATTTCTTTTGGTGAATACCTTCTCTGAGCAGTTCCTGAGCTGTAGCTCATTCGCAAACAATACATCACGAGCTGGTTATCCAAACTATGTTCCTTATTCCAAATGCCTGGTACAGTATCAAAATGCTCTCCACCTACAAATATTCTGTAACCAAAAAAAAAAAAAAAAGAAAAAGAGAGAGAGAGAAAGAAAAGAAAAAGTTTAATCATTTCAGTCTCTATCTGCCTGAAAAACGACTGCAAAAATACCAATGGTGGGACCTACTGTCAGCCCGTGTTTGTTGGGAGTGAAGCGAGCGCAGCCCGGGCTGTTTGTTCGGGCAGCTCCGGCGGCCGAGCGAGCGATTGCGGCGCCTCCCAGCAGAGGGAGATGCGAGACACCGGCTCCGGCCCCGGCTCGCTGCTCCCTCTCCGTCCCTGCAATAGATCGATGAGTCATGAATGTTTTAGGAACATGTCAGAGTCCCATGGCTTCTCATTATCTAAGCATTTTATCTGAGAACAAACCTCTTTTAGGCCCGTCTCTGATAGTGCAGCATTCTACACCAGGTTTCCTCGGTCTCTCCCTTCTGCTGAGGTGAAGGACGTGAATAACTTGAAATATTTCAGACTGTTGCACAACAGTGTTATATTCTTCTCTCCCTCTCCACTCGGTATTTATTTTTTGTAGCATTGTAGCTACATATCTACCTCTGAGTTGAATATTAATGTGACTGAGGGGTATTGGTGTCTGCCCCAGGATCGTCTGATTTCAACTGACATGGGTTTCTGCTTTATTTACCAAGTACTAATTTCTGATTGTCCCATTCAGGGTACAATGCCTCGGAATTTCTTTACAAGTGTCACAAGAACCCTCCCTCTTATGTCTCACTGCCCACCTCTGCCTTTGTGGTTTTTCCCCTGCCTTAGGTACCATGAGAAAACAACATAATTGCTTTTAGGATCTTTGTTTCAAATTCTCTCTGTAGGTGTATATTCTGGGTTGCTCTTATCACGTGTGTTATTTTATGAATTTTCTTCCCTGATGCACTTTGCAGAAAACAACAATAGAAAAAATTATAATTACAGTATTTATTAAACCACTTCTTAGGGGAGGAAACTGACAGCATGCAGAAAGAAATATTTAAGAATAATAAAACACACTTGCGAAGCACGTTTAAGAAGATGCAGGTTCTATGAAAAAATCCAATGTCCAAGAAGATTAGCTGTTAACATAGTATTTTGATGCTCTACAATATCAACTTACATACAGACTTGTGTAATATTGATCTATCTTCTAGATAAAAAAAGACATAGTTTTAATTGTAACAGATTTTCTGTATAGTTCAATACATTGCCAGTTTCATGCATGAACTATTTTGTGAAAACTGATCACATTCAGCAAACTATAGGACTTTGAATACTGGCAGTGTCCCCAGCCTTCCCATTTCTGTCTGCTTTGTGAGGAAAACCAGCTACAACAAAAACAAAGAGCCTCACTTTGCTTGTTTGTGGGGTTTTTTTCGGATTTTTTTTTCTGTTTTGTTTTTCCTTTTTCATTTTGAGTCCTGACAAACTACTATTATACAGTGAGTTTGAAATGCAATGCCCCCCAGTAGCTCCCCTACTGTACCTTCCCAGAATGCATGAATGCATTTACTCCTGCCAACGTGTAACCCAATAATCTTTTTTTTTAACCAACAGAAAGAAGCTTTCTTAGGAAAACCCTCAATTTTCTGAGCAGTGTGTGACAGTAAGAGGAAATCTGTTGCAGTTGCCTATAATGGAAGCCCAGTTGCGTGTTTTCAGTCTTTTTTCACCTGGCCTCTTAGTGGCAGGGCAATTAGAGCTCAAATGTACAGGGAAAACTTATCCCAGTCCAGTAATCAAAGCAAACATTATATAGATTTTGATTGCTCCAACAAGAATGAAGTCTTTGTTAACTGAAGTAGCTTTATTGATTCGAATGAGGAGATGTATTTATTCTGTTTTGTGAAGTGCTCCAAGCTGTGTGTGCATTTAATGCTTATGAATTCAGAGATGAAGGACTGAAAAAGTTCTATGTCAAGCTGTATAAGAGAAACTGTATCATTCCCAGAATATTTATTCTAATGTTCTTTTCCAAAGGCTGTTTTAATACTTGTAGTTATCATTATCATCTTGTAAAAGACCTTAATGTTTCACAAATGGCGTGATTTATTTAAGTCACATAATTAACAACATTCTTGACTGTTTAGCAATAATTAGTTTGTTTTCACGGAAATACTGTTTCATCTCTCTGTATAGAGGTTGAAAAATGATGGAATAGCAAAAGTGTTCAGTCTCACATCTGAAGATGAAAAGTTTATGAAAATAAAATCACCCCCAATGACAACATGTGTTCCTGTTTTAAGTATGACCTTTAGCTCCTTAAAGCACATATAATTTGTTGCTAGAAAGTAACTCAGATTTGCATTACTACAGTAGTTTAAATTGAGAGCCTTTAGATTTCTTTGTCTGAAGACATTACTAGGAATTCAGCTGTGCATTTGCTCATGGACCACAGAGATAACATCAAGAAAAACATGAAAAATAAAGAGAAGACTCCCCTTGCTTTTGAAGTCTAACCAGAATAATATTCCTTTTTTGTAATGCAGTGGAAAAAAGTTTCAGTTTTGTCCCAAGTAGAAGCAGCTATTCTGGGTCTGCTCTTATTTCAAATAAGGTTCTACAGAGATTTACAGAAACCAGCTCAGACCCTTTGGGAATAAGTCCTCTATGTGAAAAACTTTGTGCTCTTTCACCAATATGACTCTACTGTAAAGATAATAACAAGAGATTTATTTTGGTCAGAGAGCATTGCAGGTTATCTGCAGCTGTCTGCTTTATTACCACTTCAATTCGAGACGTACATTTTTATTCATTGTTTCTCTTATGAGTAACATTTTGAAAAGTAATATCAAATAAATGGACCTGTGGCTGTGGCCCCACACAATGCTTTCTTTTATTAGATGTCTCAGTTGTTCTGAGTTCGAGGATGATTAAAGTATCTTGAACAGAATTCCATAGTTACATAGTTCATAGTTCATTTTATTCCATGTGCAGTCACAAATTAGTTGATAGTAATCTATTAATAAAAACTTAATATTCTGCATTATTCTCTATAGAATGTTGCAGNTTTTTTTTTTAGCTGGAACTATTTGAAGACTCCCTTCAGAGTATGGTAAGATACTGATTATGATACTGGCTTGATAATGGCCAAGACTTTTCCTTCTTCTCTGAGTAACATAAATTCTAACATGAGAAGTGATACTTTACCTTCATAACTAACATATTAGCCATTATTTAGTCTTGGGATTATTAAAACCAATTCTAAAATGTGGAACAAGAATTTATCACTGAAAACCAGCATATGGTAGACTCTGCTTTCTTGGTCCCAACAAATCAGTACCAGCAATCATGTTATCTGCAAGATTAACATCCCAAAAAGCTCCTCCCCCTCCAGACAACAGGAGGTCTCTAAAAAAGGGAAGGACTCAATTTTTACAATGTTAGACCACAACAGACATGCCTGGGGACTCATTGATTTTTCTGGAGTTAAATTGTTCCAAGTAACAATACCAGCTCACTTAATGATCCCTTTGAAAAGCAAGTTTTAATGATAAAGTGACCAAGATAGAAGGCATAGGCTGGAAGAGAGGAGACACAGGAGTGGGACAAGACAGCACATTACCAGACAGTCTCAATATTCACAGGGAGTGCCAGTAAATTCATTAATGACTGGAGACCTCTGATGCTTTCTGCCTGCTCTTCATGCTCTCAAATGTGTCCTGGAAGAGGAAGGCCTAAACTGGAACTACAAAAGAGTAGCATTATGGAGGCTGCCATCTGACTTTTATCCTTTTAATTTTTAGCAGATAAGGAAGATTTGGTTACTTTGGAAGCAAAATGAAGAACTGATCACAGTTTACAAGAATGAGCATGTGGGAGGACTGCAGGGGATGAAACACTGTAGCGTTAACAGGACATAATACACAAGCAGAAAGATCCTGTTTCTTAGAAGACTCAGACAAACAATATGAATATAAGTAGGACAGGATTCACAGTTACAAGTCAAGAAAATGTTTTGTGATTCTTGTTTCTCCCCACACCTCTAACATTTCAGAGATTGTCAAAGTCCCAAAATCCCTCCAGGAGCACAGAACAAAGTAGATCACGTATCTTTAGCCATTTTTCCTCCTTTTTTTGTTTTTGTTGGGTTTTTTTGTTGTTTTTGTTTTTTTTTTTGTTTTGTTTTTTGTTTTTTTGTTTGGTTTTTTTTTTTGTTTTGTTTTTTGTTTTTTTGTTTGGTTTTTTTTTTTGTTTTGTTTTTTGTTTTTTTGTTTGGTTTTTTTTTTTGTTTTGTTTTTTGTTTTTTTTTGGTTTGGGTTTTTTTGGTTTTTTTTGGTTTGTTTGTTTGTTTGCTTGGTTTTGGTTTGGTTTTTTTTCGTTCTTTTTCACTTAAATTTACTTTTATTCCACACATGCCTTCGATCTTTCTCTGCAAGGAAAATAATTCTCACAGTGATACCAGGACATCACTAGTTTGCACAGCAGTATGTTCTGTAAGCTGGGCTATCTTTGAATATGTGGTGGAAAGTAATTCTGTGACATTTTCTAGCTAGCCAGATTTCTGTGCATGGTGGAACTCTAAAAAAAAGGGAGTTCAGAGCATGCAAAGGAGACACTGTGTAGTCTTACCCCATTCTGGCTTGGATCCAGGTCTTTTGTTACCCTTTTAAGGATATTCTCTTGCCCTAGGAGTGCCATGTGTCCACAATGTTTACAAGAGAATTAAGATTACCAGTGATAGTGGTCTTAGGATCAAGAGGCAAGTCTACATTCAATACCGTGTTTATATTCCCAGTTGGTTTTCCTGGAATAAGTACACACACCAACAATTCCATAATGTTTGAGTAAGATCTGTTTATTCCTTACCACAACTTCAGCATTAATCATTTGTTCTTCTTCAAACCACCAGTAAAAGTCTGTGCTGTGGAAAAGTACTAAACAATATGTAGTGCCTTGGATCAGGATAAGGCTCAGACCAAGTCCAGATTTAACAATACACTTTTGCACATGGTCATTACACTGCATTTCAGCTATTTGCTCCCAGATAAAGAAATTCCTTCAGTTTTCCATTCAGCTGTGCCCTGCTCTCAACCAGTTATTTTGGAGAATAGATTTTTTAAGGCATCCAAATGTAAACAAATACAAATTTTTGAGAACAGGAGATTATTTATATGGCACTTTTTGCAAAAATTATAGAAAAAAATTATAAGCCATGAAGATCCTTAACATTTTGCAGTGCTGTAGAAAGCTGCAAGGCCAAAGCTAATAGGGTTTTCTTGGATATTGGATTGGTGTTACAATTACACTCTGCTGATGAATGCAATATTTAAGAAATCTGTGTCAGTCTGGGGATTATGATAGAAAGAAAAAGATATTTTTAGATCACTGTATCTAGTGGATCCATTTGGAAGCACTGATAAATAGACACAGCTGGCAGCAGAACTAGTGGCTGAGCTGTCCTTTATTTCCTGTCTCCTATGAAGTATTAATATCACGTGAAGTTGATTGGTATTAAGAAACAAACTGAAAGCAACTGGAAGGGGAAATAACAAAGAATAGAACTAATATTTATCTAGAGTTGCCTAAAATCCACAAAAAAACATGAGGAGTCTTCTCTTAGCTTTGTCTGCTACTGTTGTCCTGAGAACTTCAGCAAATACCACTTGGTGAGCTAACTCCTTTCACAGCTACTGAAGTGTTACAGTACCTTTTATAGCTACGAAAGATTGTGTGTTCATTAGCAGATTGGCCATGCAACTACACAGCCATTGCTGCAAATCACTGTGGGTGGATGTGATTCTTCAAACTCAGGGCCACAATACTCAGTATGGTTTTCACCTCTCACTACAACATTTTTCATCTGGACCACGTAACTCCCTGTGGTTTTCAATTCAGCTGGTCTGCAAACAGAAATGCTGTTTTCCCCACATACAATATTTATGTCCTTCCAAGTTTAACCCCAATAGAATCAGTGCTAAAGGTCAACATTAAACCAGAGAATGATTCCTTTAATTACATCTGCTACTGACACAAATGTTCTTTATATCCTGAATCTCCTGCTAGTCCTCTTATGAACTACCAAGTACCATTTTCTGGCAGGAAAGCAAGTGTTCACAGGCTTAAGGAATTCTATATTAATTTTATTGATGGTAATTGTGAATTGTAATGTTAGTTGTGCACTCTGAGGCTCTTTCTGGAGCATGGACTGGTTTGTCTAATGGATTCTGCAAACAGAGCATACATTCAAGAGGAATTCTCCAGGGAATTGAAAAATGAGCCATTACCCTTATATAGACATTAGGGAAAAAAAACCAAAGCAAAACAGCCCTCCAAAACTTAATACAATGATATTTTTAAAGTGTGGTTCAGCCTGGATGGTGGAATATCCAGAAACCTTGCTTAAATGTTTGCAATCCAGTCTAGTGACAGACA
>VZTT01010421.1:16480-38377 GCA_013400855.1 Buphagus erythrorhynchus | reverse complement strand
CACTGAAATAGTTGCCGTTCAGTTTGCTGGGACCACACACACAGCTTCTGCCTGTTAAGTTTTCAGGGACAGTGTACATTTTTTGTTCTCTCATGTTCTACAGTGATGTACCCATACTTTTTTTATCAGAACACTTTTTTCTCTTATTATCAACTCACTAGAAAAGAGTCTTCCTTTTCCCTTCATAGAATATTCCAGTTCTGACTAAGTAGCAATTAAAAATATTACTGGTTATTTTAAAGTCACTTACAACTCACATAGGAGTACTGTGTTGTGGTTACTTGCTGTTCTTATAGTAGATATACATTCAGAATCATTTTATCCATTGTTCAGTGCTTCTGAGCTTTCTTTGGTGACTGCATTTGCAAGTGCTGAATTATGTTTCTGATAGATGTAGGCATGAAACTACNGTTATGTGTGATTCAGGACTAGGGTCAGAAAGTTCAGTGCTCTTTGAGCCTGGCTAATTAGGCACTGACCATGTAGTTTTAAAATCTTAATTTAAAGCTTAATTTAAACCTTGACAAGGCCAGATTTCTATCACGTAATGCAATCTGCTTTTTTCAGTTTCCAGTGTAATGTTGACGTGTGTAGAGAGAAGAGCAATGGAAATGATGCCACTTGCACAGTAAATGAAGGCTGCCCAAGTCATAGGGTAATGTGTTGACAATGCATTTAACTAACAGATATAGCTTAATTTTTAAAATAATCCTAACTTCATATTGTGTATAGACAAACATGTCTGATGCCCAGCATGACTCATGTTTAGTTGTGCATATAAGCCTGGAGATAAGGTATTTGACTAGAGCATGCCTTCTTGCATGCTGAAACTAAGATCGTTATATAATACCAGCAGCAGCAAACAACTCTTTCAAAGTAGCATGGAAACCATTCAGGAGTGGGAGCTGAATGCCAATTTCATTATCACCTATAAGGAGCCAAACAATAAGGCATTGTAGGCCCACAGTCTGAGCTCAGAACAGGAGGTTTAAGTGCACCAGCCAGTAGGCAAACTCAACCAGGCTAAATCCTGCCAAATAGAATATATCTGTTAACAGAGCCATTAGGTGCATTCTAAATGTTTAAAAACTTTGTGAGAAATGTTCATGGGATGAAAGGGCGATGCAATGCACCAGGCAGCTCATAGTAAGAGTGGGTTCATAACAATCTTTTATTCACTGGCCTCGGGGTATTTTACCATGTAAGCAGCTCTTTTAATCTCCATTTTACAGACCTGGAAATGAAGAAGTTAGAGGCCATGCTCAACAGGAACAATAACATTTCAAACTAAGGAAGGAAGATGCTAGGGAGGTAGAGAGGAAGTGATGAAAATGCTTTTTGTTTAGTGTTTTTGTGGGGAAAAAGTGTTCTGATATTCTAGTTCTGAGTACGTGTGGATATTGTTATTTACCAAGTTACCAACTTTATTTCACAGTATAAAAATACTGATAAGAATTTATTCCTACCAATCTCTTAGGCATTTATAAGAAATTTCTCTTTATTCCTCATCAATCAATTGAGCAACTATGAAAAAAATCAATGAGCAGGGTCAGCGTATTAAGATCTTCCCATTGCCTAGTTAGATCCAACAATGAAATAACTGTGAAAAGCAGCTGGATTTAAGAGACAGAAGAGCCAAGATGGATCTGACTATATAGAAGTCATGCCCTGAGGTATGAATTTTCTGGAAAAGGTCTACAATATCCTTTAAAAAAATCACAAGAGAAATTGTGTCCTGGTTAATGATAAGGTCTACAGTTGTAATAATTCTAATTATAGTCTAATTATAGCATTCTAATATTAGAGCTTTTCTACTTGAGAATGCAGAATTAGAAAGTTATGTCTGTCATGTTAGGGACATATGCAGAACTTTTGTCAAAGATAATGCAGGAGAAAATGTGTTAAATCAAAAATTCCTCCTTTTTGCTTTGTACGCCTTCCAGTAAAACTGAGCAAGGACACAGACAGCTGTTATCAAAACTGAAACAGTTGTTTGATGAAGGAGTTAAATTTAAATCTTTGTAGTCTCCTTTTGGTGGAATACTTCCTTCAAGCATCTTCTGAAGAGGACAGAGGCAGAGCACCTCTGAATAATACTTGCAGTATTCTTCAGGATGCTCTGCCAAGAAGAAGCTCCATCTCTCTTCCTGGCAGAGGTGACAATGAAGATTTTAGTCTTGAATTTATTTCCAGGCAGCAGTTAGTGTTTACCCTCCAAACACAGCAGATTGCATTCATTAAAAATCATGTTCAAAAATGTTGATGAGGAGAAGGATCTTTGCTGCTGCTGAACTGTTAGAGATGTGCAGATATTCACATGCATACCTCACACATTGCAAGGCTAGCAGTTACATGTAATAAACATTAGATTGTCCTTTAATGGTGCCATTTTTTATACTCATTAAAAGGAATAGTTCTCTGATTTGAATCTAATTGTGGTGAATCATATCACTCTTCACAAGTGAGATATTGTAGACCCATTTACAATAGGAAATCGTAAGAAGAAAGAAAATCCAGGAGAAAATCTAAAAGAATTTGTAGTTCTTAGCAGGTATTGCATAGCTATATGGGATAAACCCACAGAATTTAGTACTTCTATTTCTGTGAGCTGATGCAGCTGTTCTTCACCACACCTCCACAAAGCAGAAGAGTAGGAAAAGCTGTAGGTGGAATTGTTCATTCATTTCTAGTGTATCCCAGTGAAGATTCCTCCATACCAAATATAGCACTACTCAGTCTTTAAAATAATATAATGTAAGGGAATTTCCAATATATTTTGTTTCTATTTGTTTTATATTCAAAGGGTTCTCCAGGGAATAGTTCTTTAAAATTCCCAGGATAACAGAACAGTCTGGTGACAAGTCATTGCAAAAGCCTTCACTTCCTTAGTGCAAATTCCTATGTGACAAAGTTTGAAAATATTTTTTGTATTGCAACACTCAGACATTATGGAAGTTAGTAAGGCCTAAAGGGGCAGGGAAACACAGCTAACATCCGTTTCTCAAGAGCAGTAGGATCTCAGCTGTCATTCTGAGAATCATGGTTTTAGATCCAAGTTGGGACTTACATCTAACTGTAGCTGAGAACTTTCTCAAATGGTTGTCTGCTATTTCTGTGGATCCATAAATCCCCATTGCTGGGTACATATAAAGCAAAATAATTAAAAATGTCAACAATAACAATAAAATAATAAAATTTATAAATCAGTCTGGAAAATTGAATCCCTTACAAGATGCTACTCAAGAGGCCTGAGATAATTGATCCATTAAGTTAGAAATAGAACACAAAATTGTTATGCTTCACGCACAATCTCAATATTAACAGAGCATGTAGACATTGTGAACACCAGGATTCATACAGTACAGTAGGGAGGGCCAAGAAGTCAACATTTTTAGACTGAATTTAATATTTGAATTGGGCTATAGTAAATTATTTTGTAAGGTGTCCACACCTCAAATTACTTCTAGTGTCATCTGCTTGCGTATCCTTAACTCAGCCAGAATAACCCTTCAGGATTTTATTCCCAAAAGATCTGTTATAATGTCAAATGGGACTGAGCTATTTTCCTCAGATGTGGTCCAGATTTTTTCAGTTCTGAGGAACAGATGTTAGTATTAGGTCCACTTCACATCTCCTTGCTACATTTCTCCCTGGGTTTCACAGACTTTAGTTCTCCCATTGGACTTTCAGCTTAGATGCTCCAGTCTGTGACCTAGTTTCCGAGGGAACTCAGAAAATTTTGTGGCTATAACATCAACATGCTCTTATTCTGTCACCCCTGATTTAAACAAAGTTAATAAATGTTTCTAAAATTGAGTTTTACTTCTTGAGAACGATTCGAATGTTATCATGTAAAAGGAGCTGAACTCATGTTTATTTCCAGGGTACTTATGTATTTCAGGGGAAACTATCAGTCTAGAAAGTGGGTTAGTGTTCTCAAAACTAATGTCCTCGTGTAGGAGTCTCCTCTGAAAATGTAGTTTACGTGCCTGACCTTTGAAGCCTCCTTTTGTAGACCTCTGGCTGAAACGCTAGTTGTATAATCAAGCTAGGATTTGGTTTATTTTTCTGCTGTTAGTCATGAATGGGTAAGGAATGAACTAGCATAGTTTGCAATGACATATTTATTATGTTGTCTTCCAGCTTTTTCACAGAGTTCTGTCTCTTTGTGTTTACACATACATGCTCATAAGAATTAATAAACTTACAGAGCCTGTATTTTTCACAGTGTGAAGTCGGTAGTGTCAGTCGTGTCTCTGCTGGAGATTGTGTTTGTCTTCTGTTGTCACTGTTTCTGTTCAGCCACCAAAAAAAAAAAAAAAAGATGAAAATGCTTTGTTGCAAATAAGAGTTTTGGCATAGACTTTTAGACCAGTGTTCAGGGCATCCAAATGAAAAGAGATTTTGGTATTTGGTAAAGTTATTCCTTGCACTTGTTTCCAGAAGGTCACAGTTTGCTATGCAAGCCAGAAGGTTAAAAAGAAGAAACATTTTAAGCATTCCTGCTTGGCTAGTCAGTTTAAAGCTGACTGTCTAGGTTATGAACATTGTCCCACCATTTCTGTTGTTCTTTGAGCCCAGGTATTATAGGTGTGTTAATTTAGAGTTTTAAATTTGTACATGTGTGTTTCAAGGTCTGTTATTAAAACCCAACCCTATATAGGAATGCCTTCTTTTTCCTTATGCCAAATTTTTACTGGGAGAGAAATTCTAAGAAGTGCACTGTTGCTTTACACTTTTAGACTTGAATGCATCTTTTCACAGCAGATATATCTCCTTTTGATAGTAGTTGTTATTTTATCACAGATCTGTAGATTGGCAGCAGTCTCTGTCAGATGCTCTCATGAATTATTTTCATCATGTTGCATGTCTCTGTCTTACTGCAATTATGTACTAGTCCAAGCCAAAATTCATTATGCTGAGACACACATGGCAATGTTATGATTGTATCTTAGTGTTACTGGGAAAAGTCACCAAATAATGTATGATGCATTGGTTTTAGTTATTTTCTGTCATAAATTCTGTAAGTGACGTGGCAATTGAAATGAAGCAAGATTATTTGGAAAGTGTGCAGAGAAGATTGTAAGAATTGCCCTTTTTTGTAGTTTTCATAGACACTGGAAATTCATTCTTGTTCCTTTTCACCTGTCTCACATAGTGATGACATACCAAGAGAGAAATTCAGAGCACAGCAAAACTTACTGGGTATTTCAAAGAGTGAACTTTTCTCTTATCATAGACTTGCCTTGTAGATGTTTTGCTTCCCATATCTTGATGCAAATGAAAAAGATGAAAAATATATTGTGTTGGATTCCTTTCCATTCTTAACTTTTGAATGCAAGCTGGGAGGCAGGATGATGATGGGCTGTTGAGGACTGTGAATCACTTTGATTGCAATCCTATTTTTAGTGGACAGTTTCAGAATCTTCAAAACTGTAAAATGTTCTCAGTTGAAGATAAAGCAACTGGGCAGGCATCACAACTTTAGTTATCCCTTCACCAATAATGTTTTTCTCCAGACAGAAGGATGCAGAAAATAGCATGTGGTAGGCTTGATGGGCAGTATGTAGATTGAGTAGGTGGATGTTCATCATCATATTTGTTTTCTAAATATTGTCTAAATAATGTCTAATAATGTCTAAATGTATAGTTATGGGAATATTTTTTAGGTTTCTGATTGAGGAGTGCAGAGCTATCCTGTTTTCCAGCCTTGGGCTAAGGTCAGATCCTTGTGTCCACCAGCCCTTCCCTCTGTGCTTACACTAGGTTCCTGTGGAAATGAAATTCTCTATGTGGACTGGGAAGAAATTTGGGCTGTATTTCAGCAAATCTCTGGACTGCATAATGGGAGAACAGTATTCTAGGGATCCAGAAAGAGCTGAGTTTCAAATATTGATGTATGTATTTCTAAAATTTTCCATGGGTAAAAGTAAACTTGGCAACAGGGAAAGTGAGTAGGAGTAAAGTGGAAGAAGGGGAGAAAAGGTCAGATGGGATTTTGTAGAAAAGAAGGAAAAGTAAGCGAGCTGGGCAGTGGGAGTGGGATAGTCAGGTGAAGAAAAGTGGAGTATTTTTATGGATATCTTTAACAGGTAGATGGTAAACTTGGACAAAAGCGACAGAATGTGCACCTTGGGTGGTGTGGTAACACCAGCAAAGTCAAAGGGCTCTTAATTTCCTGATGCTTCTCCTGTTTAAAGGAGCTCTGGAGGCTTCCACTCAAAGTACAAGGCCTTGCCTCTTCTCTGCTACACTGAGAGCAGTGGCTTCTTTCAAGGCTTATCTCAGGGTTTTGAGGTTTTTATTTAATACTGACAGTTATGAAATAAACTGGACTAAGGTTTAGTTCTCTTCATTGCCATCTCTTGATTTGTGCAGTAAATTTTAGGCTTTAAATGTGTTCTGGTTATCATAAGAACTTGTCACCCAAAAGGTGATGATGCTTTCATCTTGATAAGAATTATGATCTAGCAAAGAGGAATGTGATTTTGGTCTGGAGATTTTCTTTCAGTGTAAGTTCAATATATTTTCCTAGAATATACTCCGCCTAATCTCTGATCCCTTTTACAGATGTTAGATGCAGTGCCATGTCAAAATTTGCTGCATATGGGAGAATCTCGGCTTTAATTCAGTGGTATTCTAGTCTTGGTGGTCTTAAGAGAGGAAAAAATACTAGTGTGTTAATAAAAGTGATGAAATTAGCTTTTTTTTCCCCCAAAGCTTTTAGTTCCAGAATCACTCAATTTGAGTTAGCAATTGTATTCTTTTCTGCAACTAATACTGACATTGCAAGTGATGACACTGAGCATTGAGATAAGATTTCATGTGATAGCAATTGTAACTAATAGGATCTACCTGTTGACTAATTATTTTCATATCATGAAAGGAATACACAGCGTAGTGGCTCCTCAATAAACGAAAATAACATTATATAATCCTATTTATCTCTTTGACTTAAAAATGATCAGTAGAAATGCCTTATAATATTCTTCTATATTAGAAAATTAATGTCTGTGATTGTACCAACCAAGAAAAGACTACTTAAAAGTCATCTCATGGATGGGGAAAGTTATGACTCATAAGCCCCCCAAAATATTTGAATTAGCAAATAGTTTTTGATGAAGAATGGAAATATATTTTAATTATTCTCAGTGATATATTATTAATCATTTCCCATCTTTGCATAATATTTTCCCAGCTTGCACAATGAATTCTTTGGCAGATAATAAAATGTTTTGTCACAATGAGTGATAGAACTTTTTACTACACAATATTTAAGAAGTTCTGTCACTTAAGAGAGGATCCAGGAAATATTAATCTAGTTGGATGCTTAAAACCAAACACACAAAAATGTGGCAGCTGTAGCTGCTGAAGTTTTTCTCCAGAAATGAGGCAGTGTGGTTACCAGAGCTAAAAGGGGACTAAAATAATGTATTAGACATGCTGTAAAGATCAACCTGTAAGGAATGATGGAGGAGGAGTGGGAATTGGGAAAGCTACTGCACCTTTGTCATCAGCAAAGAATTTCCTCTGTAGTGTTTACTATCCTCCTTTAAAAGACGATAAAGTGTGCAGATGGAGCATGAGAGGTTTTTAAGAAAGCTGTATTCAGTTAGATCATCTCAACTTTTCCAAAAGAACTTGTCTCAAAATAACTTAAGCTGAATGCAATTCTGAGAGATGATTGTAGTCATCTGACTGGCAAACATACAGGACTTATGGATGTAGAAATGCCCTTTATGGGACAAGTAAAACATCTACCTCCTTAAAAAAGTCATATACATTTATCTGTAAATAAAAAACCCCTTGAATTTATTGTGAGTTAAATTCTGCAGTTCATGGATGTCGATTTCCCATTGAGAGTTGCCCAAATCAGTATTTGAAGAATTTGGCCCAGTCATATAATTGGTGTATCTGTATCAGGTTTGTGTAGCAAGGCTGTGGTAGCAGGAGGGCTACAGGAGCGGTGTCTGTGAGAAGCTGCAGAAGCTTTGTCTGACAGTCAGTTCCAGCTTATTCCAAAACAGACCCAGCCTGAGCCCATGAATGGTAGTGCCTCAGTGATAGTCTATTTAATAAGGGGGAAAAGCCAGTGCAGAGCAGCAGCTGGAGAGGGAATTGAGAATATGAGAAGGAAACAGCTCTGCAGATACCGAGGTTGGTGCAGAATGAAGGGCAGGAGGTGCTCCAGGTGCCAGATCAGGGATTCCCTGCATCTCGTGGTGCAGCCCATGAAGCATCTGTGCCCCTGCAGCCCATGGAGGTCCATGGTGGAGCAGAGATCCACCTGCAGCCTGTGGAGGAGCCCATGTAGGAGCAGGTGGATGCCTGGAGCAGGCTGTGACACCATGGGAAGCCCACACTGGAGCAGGCTCCTGACTGGACCTGTGGACCAGTGGGGAGAAAAACCCATGTTGCAGAAGGTTTGTTGGCAGGACCTGAAACCCTTGGGGACTCCATGCTGGAGCTGCCTGTTCTTGAAGGACTGCACTCCATGGAAGAGTGACCAACCCTGGAGCAGTTAATTAAGAATTGTAAAGTTCAGAAGTCCTCCTCTGAGGAAGAAGGAGAGGCAGTGGCAACATGTGACTAAACTGACTGCAACTCCCTTCCCTGTCCCCCTGCACCTCTGGCAGGGAGTAAGGTAGAGAAATCATGAGTGAATTTGAGCCCAGGAAGAAGGGAGGGGTGGGGGAAGGTGTTTTAAGATTTGTTTTATTTCTCTTTACTTTTATTGATTGGTAAAAAATGAAATTAATTTCCAAGTGTTGACCCTGTATTGTTTGTGACAGTAATTGGTGCGTGATCTCTCATTGTCCTTGCCTCAACTCACGAGCTTTTAATTATATTTTTGCTTCTCCTCTTCAGCTGAGGAGGGGGAAGAGATAGAATGACTTTGGGCTCCTGGCATCCAGCCATGGTCAAAGCCATCATGATATCTTGCCATTTGATATGTAACTCTTCATTATCCTCAGCTGTCTTGGACAAACATATAAGTTGTGCACACAGAGCTTAAAAAGGAAAAAGTCCTGATTGTCTGTTTTCCTGTGGAGGAACCAGTGAATAAATTGGAAAGACTGGAGTAGCATGATCGAGAAGGGAGAAATAAGTTCTGAGCTGTGGTTATACAAATACAGACTTACTGGGAGAGGCTAAAGGAAATTTTGCATGCTTATTATATGAATCAATGGAGTACAAGTTCATGCAACAACAAGATGCATGTGCCCCTGCAGCATTGTACACATGAACCCAGAGACCCCTGTCTAGGAGCAACAATCAGATGACATTCATTTACCATCATAAATTAGGCACACTCATATTCACTCATTCCATAGCCAGATAGTGTTTGTGGGGTAATTTGTTCAAATATGTTCAAATTAATTATGACAGCAAATACTAATGAATTAAAAGAACCATTCCAATCCAAAAGCTAAGGTAAAATTATCAGAATTTCCTGAGGGAATTTCTGAGTTCTGAGGTCTGTTGCTTCACTAATGATGTCATATTAAAACATTGGGTTATACTGGCCTCCAAAAAGATGAATTCTTCACGTTCTTTTTCACTCACAGGAATGTTTGAATGACCTGTTTAGCCCTGGTAGACTAAAAGTGGGGGCTCAGATGACTGCTGGAAGCACAGATGTTTTTCAAAAACATGTGAGCTTGCATTTATAATAAAAATATTTAGACACTGATGTTCCACCAGTTTTGTGTTGGTGCTTGGTTATCTCTGAGGATCTAGTCCTTAAATTACTATAGTGGAGGTAAATATAAGCATATTAGATAAGAAAACCTGAGTTTTAAAGAGTCTGAATATTTGCAATTATTATCAATTTTGACAGGAACTGTCTGTTTGGTGCAGAAAAGTGGAGACTGATTACTACAGGCAAGAAAAAACACAGTCGACTGTAATAAATTTTTCCAAATGAATAATTTCTTCATCTTCAGCTAGAAGTCAATTCAAGCCTAAAAGGGTCCTACTAAAACTGTGTAAAGTGTGCATGTTTGGAAGAAAGATAAATTCTGAACAGAATAAATTCCATCCATTTTGCAGCCTACAGGAAGACAGCTGAAAATGCAGGTGACTGCATCTTACATTGCCGAGCTGCAAGACAAATCAAATCCACAAATATTTAATCCACATTTGCAAATAGAGAAGCTAGGAAACAGTCTACATCCCAGGGAAACATATCTACTGTCACAGACATTGTGATTTCAGGAAGGTATAGAGAAACTGATTCAAAAGTAGTCTGTCGCCGACAATTCAGTCCAAAACAGATAGTGTTAATTTAGTAACATTTTAAAAGGGTATTGTGGTTTGGTTTTCTTCCTCCATGTCCTCTATGTCCTCTGATCATCAGACTATGAAACGTTTCATGCTGAAGGAATAGAAAAAAATAGCAGAAAAATAATTAGGATGTTAAAGTGACAGAATGAAAACACTTAGATAGAGCTTTGCAAGAAAAACTGCCTCACAAAATATATTAAAAAACTCATTCCCACATAACTGTAGAAAAGGCAGAGGACAGTCAAACAAGGCTCCCTCTAAACAGTTGTCATGAGTGCATGCTCTGAGGGAGACTTGATTTCAGAATAGAGAATTCTTTGGCATTCAAGGGGGAGTTATGCAATATAAAAATGTGCATACTTCTCCTTTGTGTATATACATGTTGAGATAGGTATGTGTCTGTTTACATGTCCACATCAATGCACATTCTCCATCTGCTTGACTCACAAATGGTTAATTAATGCCATAATTTCCTCTCCAGTTGGAATAAGTTTGCCAATCAGAACAGAGATATGAAGAAACGTGTAGCCTAGGACAAGATGGGGACAGTGAGTGGGATGTTGTGGTTTTTCCACAGCTTTCCTCAGCCTATGCCTCACAAGTGCTGCTAAGGCAATGTGAGGTGTGCAGGAGGAGAGTGGCTCAGAGGAAGGAGCAAGAAAATCTGCTGCTATGGAAGTTATGATCCTTGAACTGTGAGTCAGAAGGTGGCTTTCCCTGGTAAAAGAGCAAATGGCACCTCTTGACCTGATATAACCAGAAAGTCATGTGTGTGAAAATACAGCCATTTGGACTTGGATATAACTTCTGATTTTCTCTGATGGCCAGTGTATGCCATTCCCCAGATAGCAAGGTGATAGAATAGTCAGCCTTGCTGTGGAACTTAAGAGACTGAACTCCTAGTCTTATTTTTCGGTAAAATTAGTATTTCAGTGGCTGTAGAGTTGTTATTTTTTTAAATTCCCTTTTCTTTATATTGTTCATAAACAGTGGGAAGGATGAGACGGGAAGAAAACCTTCTCATGAAGTTGCACTGAGATATAAGTCAGGGGATATCATGAGCTCCATCTTGGTCATCATATTTAACACAGTGAATTTAAGAGGAATACGGAGTTTCACAGTTTGGTAAGAAGAATGCAATATACAAACTGCTTATAGAAATATATTTCACTTTAGACTGGTACCATTTCTACAACTTCAAGATGATACAAGAGATTTCATTCTTCCCTGTTGAATAATCTCAAAGTGCTTAATGATGTATCTCATGTACTCCATAGGGCTGAAGGTGACACTAATGCCAATGGAGGGATCGCTTCTTTAGGAAGGAACTGATGCTAACCTAAATGGAAATTATCATACACTGAAATACTTTATTATTCCAAAGTAAAGAAGTAATAAGAAAATATATCTCTCAAAAAACTAGTTGAGAAATAACCTTTAGAAAACACAAGAAGCTGATATGTAAATGTCTTTGGGAAGGCAAACTGACAGAGAAGAAAGTGAAGAAAGACTGTCATTCAATGAATGCAGGGGTCATACTAGTATAGTAGGAAATTATTTCCCCAGAAAGTAAAGATATGAAACAGCATATGATATAACAAAGTTCTAGAAGTTACCTATAAGAGGAAGAAAAAATAATATTCATTTACCAGGACAGGCATGCAAAGTACAGTTGATCTTGAAAAAGCAGTGAATAATTTCTTTGTTTCCATTTTCAAACATTACATGTTATTAAAAAGAATATTATAGAAATACTTTCAAAAGGAGACAGAACAATGATGGTGAATACATAAGTAAAAGGTTGAAGGTTCTTAGATAAAATAAATGCGGTCACATTGCACGTGAACAAAGTCCACTAATGCAAATTAGTGCAGAATTCTTAAAACTTTACTAAAACTGGTCTCTGAAGGGTGAATAATTATCTTTGGAAATATGGATGATTTTAAAAAGGAAATGGATTCCAAGAGATATTCTGAAAAAAATTATTACTTAGTAACAATAGTGAGAATAATAAATAGTGAAACAACATGAAATTGTCTAAGATACATTACAGTAAATGTATCTGTTTTCTGTTTTTTTGAGTCGGAAATTGCCTAATGATGGTATGATGCCTGCCTGTCTGCAGATATGATGTATGTGAGCTTAGAACTTCTGTATTGTCACATCAATTCTCAGAAGTAAGCTAAAGAAGTCAGGGCTGTATAGTATTTTCCCCACAAATTTTGTTGCACAACTATCTCAGTGAGAAATTATTGATTCACGGACAAACTGGGAGAGTATTTCTATGAGTCGGTCTCAATTTTTAAGCAATATTTTAATGTAATTAAAGTCTTGGAATAGATTTAAATCTTGGAATAGAAACTAAACTCAAGCTACTTTTTTTTTTTTATACAGTCCTAGGAAATGAATGCCGCTGATGATCTACCAGTGACACAGATGTCAATTATTTAGAACTCTGTAAGGCCTTTGACATTCTCTCATACCAAGTCCTTTTCTCTGAACAGGAGAGATATGGATTTGAGGGATGGACTGTTGAGTAGATAAGGAATTTTATGTTTTATGAAGAAAATGTTGATAGAGAATGCACACTCTTGGATAACTCTAAATACAAAGAATACTATTTCTATTGCTAAAGATGTCCTTGATATCGTGTCCTTTACAAAGTACTGAAGGAACTGAGGCAAGGAAGAGGCCTCTGATGGTGCCTGACTTGCCCATCCCTGAAGAAAACAGAACAATTTGATTCTGAGCCAGGTAAATATCCAGGCTCTTCTGAGTGATCTGCATTAAGGCCTTGTACACAAGTGCTTTAAAAATGTCAGCAGACCTGCTGGCAGCTAAGAAGCTGTGCAGAATAATAAACTGGATTTGCCATTCTTCAATTCACTGTCTTTCTTGTATAATATAACTAGTGAATAAGAAGAGTAAATTGTAAGAGGAAACACCATTTCATATGCAGAGGAAGGAGATGAAGGCAGGGAAATGTGGTCTGAAGAGATGTTTTTTTTCAGTTTTTAAGGTAGTGGAAAAGGTCTGTTATCCATCCTTCCATATGGAAGAATAATGTAAACAAGTCTGTTAAATAGTGCTGTTAACTGTCCCTGCTTTAAGATAGAACTGAGGCTTTCATATATTGAGAATGAAGAGGATAGAATAGCACAGAGTTTGAAGATGATTGTTGGCAGGATCACCACCATAAAAATAAGATTCCTTTTTCATGTCTCCTGGCATGCAAGTGGCTCAGGCAATTCAATAAGCCCTTATTTCTGACAGAACTTGAAATAGACAAATATATACACATATACAGATTTCTATATAAGAAGAGATGTGTCTTAGGAGGGACATTGAAAATTCCTCTTAATCATGTGGAAAAACAAGTAGCTCACTTTTAATGGCTCCACAGCTCTAGTAACAAAAGAACTGAAATTGTTGTCTTATGGTGCCACAGTGCACAGGTATATAAAATATACTTAGGTCGGTAATTACTGGATGAATGGTCTTCATGGATTGACTTAACATAAAGGGTGACTGAATAGAAAATAGATATACAATATATTCTTCAGAAAAGTTGGTTTTAGTGCAACAGACAATGTCCATACCATGCTCTCAAAGGTTCATGCTACATGGATTTCTGAAATTCAGAATGGGATGAAAGAGCTTGAGTCTGCACAACATGGGTGAATTTTTCATGAGGAATTTTTCTGCTAATTATTTCAAGACTAGGAAAATCTAAACTAATACAACATTTGATATCAATGCAATACTGAGATTGCTGACTAACAGATAAAAAGAATACCAGCTTTGCAACAATGCCCTCTGCCTCACACACTTTGTTTCCAAAGGCTGCTGGAGCACGTAATGGTTTCTGTATTATACTCAACAAAAAATTCCATAGCTCTGACAGTGCCAGATACACTATCAATTGAATTAAATATGTCCTTTAGCATAATTTATTGCTCCCATTCTGTGAATTGCTGCAAGTTTCAAACATCTGGACCTGTCATATTGTATTATCTCAGAACAATAACCATAAGCTGAGAGACTGATCTGTTTATGAGAATGGTATCTGTGCAGGACCACAAAATCGCAACCAAGAACATTCATACTTCCCTACTTATTGCCTTATGCTAGAGCAATTTACACAGTACCATTTTGTGCCTTCATCTTAGATCTTGAGTGGAGATTGATTTAACAGAAAAAAATACTTTGTTTATGGCTGGGTATCTATCAAATATAGGTATGGGCAATTCTTGGGCAGTGCAGGAAAAGTTAGAAATCCTCTACTAAGTTTTAATTTACTGTTGTGTGTTATATAAGCCTTTTAATAGCTATTCAAACAGATGAACACTGATCTTTAATGCAATTTATGTTTCATGGTCTTATATCTGTTTGTTGACAAGTGCTGTGTCAGTAAAACATCCCTTTACTTAATTATCTGTGGGTATTTTTTTTTTCACTTTTATGAATTATGATAAATTACTTGCCAACATTCTTTTTACAAACTATTATTAGTATGATAACAACCAACTGAAGAGTCCTTTGGACACATGGGAACCTTGCATAACCCCAATCCTGGGACATTCTGTGTGAACGGATTATGTCCACAGCCCACCTATAGCTGCCATTGGCCTCCTTCCCTACCAAAGGTAGGCCTGGGGAGAGCTAAGAGTAAGTTTATCCCCACAGAATAACTTCACTGCTGGCTAAAGTGCAAACAGGAGCCTGGGGAGGCACTCAAGCACCACATGGGAATGCATTTTGGAAGACAGTCGGGAGCTGTGTAAGCCTTGGCCAGAGTTCCAGAAGCGCTGGACGTGCGTGCTGACACAGACGTTCAGAGTCTCTTCCCCTGCCTGGGCTCGTGTCTGATCAGACCAGCACCATGTTGGGCTGCTGTGGGCCAAGGCTGCTTCCTGTTCTGACAGGATAGACGAGGTGAAATGCTGTGTAATACTAATGTACCTACCTGGCTTCTGGTCTGAACCTGATTTATGTTTGTCTGGGAACGTGCAGGGTTCATAAACATGCTTCTTTACACCCATGCATATACAGATTATGTCACATGAATTTTATTGACTGCAAATTTTCAAATGATTTACACATCTTTGAAAATTTAATTTCTAGTAGCCTCTAAATAATTTAATTTTGCACTTTCAGCCCAGAAGGCCAGTGTACATTAAAGAACACGCAGAATCACACAGATGTGGTGCTGCCTCTGATTCAGTTTTTAGCTTAAAGGCATTTGCTTTTACTTCATATTAAACTAGTAACTAACTGAAATGTTGCATAAAAGTTTACTTTTAGAATATAAAAGTAAATATATATTTGTACAAAAATATTTAGATATCAGTATTTCTTACTCTTTATTGAATAATTAAAAATTACACTTCTGAGCAGTTAACTCACAAGTGGTTACTGAATGTGTATATTTGTAATGTATGGAGTCTGTCTTTTCATACAGTATCTTTTGTTCAGATAGTATGACCTTTCCTTTTTGTTAGTGCTATGATTTCTTCATATTTCAGCATCACTCTGAGGAAGCAGATGAGTTAATTTAATTAATTTCATTTTCTAAAACTAGTGATGGAAAACCTGTTGGGGAATAAGAATTAAAGATACAGTCAAGTTATTCATAATTGTTCTCCATGTTCAGATCAGATAAATTCTCAATGAAAATGGTTTGAAATTATTACAAACCTTCACCTCAGATCTTTCTTGAACCTTATCCAGCCCTGTCTGTAAGCTCACATGCAACTCATCTGACAGTTCATCTTTCCTTCCTTCTAGAGATGGTCTCTGCACAGAATATACCAGTAGCCCAAAATCACAAACTCCCAATGGCCGATGTCTTCTATATTCAGGGATTGTGGAACTGGGATGAACATTTCCTGAGATACCCTTAAAGGCTTTACCTTAGAAATTCTGCACCCTGGCAAAAAGGATGAGTATCTTTCCAAACTCATAGACTGTATTCACTTCACGCTTCAGCCTACTAGTGCTGATATCAAAAAAAGTTTCTTTTTATCTATCTAATGGAAAACTTTACCAGGTTTTTCCCTTAAAGGCCATTTCCTTACCTGAACTTCAAGTGCAAGGATAGAGACATGAAATAATATTATGGGTTGCCAAACAGTTTTAAAATAAAAACAACACTTATATGTTTTATTTTGTGTGTACAATTCAGCACAGTCTTAAAAAGGCATGAAATGATTCAGATTGTTTTGAGGCCAGGTTCATGGCCAGGTTTTGTTGAAAGACTGAATCTCTTCAGCCTGAATTCTGCATTGAAAACAAAGAATAATCTGCCATTGTGTTCCTCAGTGTTGCAATGTTAAAAGGTTGAGTGAGTCAACCTTCCTCTGTTCATGCGATGAATGATCAAATGAAAACATTTCCTTATTTACAAACCAGGGCTGGTCATTGTGAGGATCAAATGGAAGATCACTCATGTTGGAAACACCCATTCTGTTGCAAGAGACCACTGCACTTTTTGCTTGAAGGGTCCAGCCAACTTCTGTTTACTGCAGGAGACACCTGTCCTGAATTATGAGAGAGAATGAAGTTTTTGTTCACTTTTCTAAAAAAATAGTTTAATTAATTAATGTAAGCCTCTGAAGTGAGATCCTCAAACTGTATTTTGTAGTGGAATTTATACTGACATATTGTCTATCTGATGCTTTTAGATGAAGACCACTGAGATGTTCTAGAAACTGAAGCTGGTTACTACCCACTGCAATGATTCTTAGATCAGAAAGGATTCCAGTGCACTTTTGACATTTTATTTCATTTCATATATCAACAGCTGTTGTCTGTTGAATGCTACAGAGCAAACTCACCAATGAGGCCAGATTATTAAAGAACAGCAATGAAATAATTTGTATATTCTTTGTGTGTTTGCAAGAAAGCACAGAAGAGTAACAAACAAAAAATATATTTTACCAAATGAGTATCTCTGCTCTGTAAAAAAGTTTCTGTTTTTCTGTGGACAAAAGAGTTTAATGCAAAAGATTTTTATTTAACAAAATAATCCATCTCTGGATTGAATTTACTCAAATAGTACACTAGTGCAGGATGAACAGCTGATGTTAGACTACTGGCAAACAGCACACTCATAAACAATTTTTTTTCTTATGCATGTGTAGTTGCAAGGCTGTCTACCACATTTCTGTGAGTTCTTGGGAGGGAGAGAGGCTTTGGCAGGTGTTTATTCATGCCTTGGCAGTGGTCAAACTTCTAGCAGAAANGCCAGATTATTAAAGAACAGCAATGAAATAATTTGTATATTCTTTGTGTGTTTGCAAGAAAGCACAGAAGAGTAACAAACAAAAAATATATTTTACCAAATGAGTATCTCTGCTCTGTAAAAAAGTTTCTGTTTTTCTGTGGACAAAAGAGTTTAATGCAAAAGATTTTTATTTAACAAAATAATCCATCTCTGGATTGAATTTACTCAAATAGTACACTAGTGCAGGATGAACAGCTGATGTTAGACTACTGGCAAACAGCACACTCATAAACAATTTTTTTTCTTATGCATGTGTAGTTGCAAGGCTGTCTACCACATTTCTGTGAGTTCTTGGGAGGGAGAGAGGCTTTGGCAGGTGTTTATTCATGCCTTGGCAGTGGTCAAACTTCTAGCAGAAAAATTAACAAATATAATTTTAGAGGTAAACTACTAGATATTATAGCATGGTCCAACTTACTCCTAATTTTTTTGCTATTTTGTCAGGAAATAATTTTACACATCGCTTTTAGAAACGTGCTATACTCTGTCACATTTAAAGGAAGTCTTCAAAATTTCTTTTAAGAGCTTCATGCTATCTTTATAGCAAAAATCAGATTTAATTATTTGTTTCATTACTTATGTAGCTGATACTACTTTGACAGCTGCTGCCACAAAACACTAATGTGGCTTAAAAATAACACAGCAGTAACATGAATACACTTCATAGAACTGCTGCAGCTGCTTTGGGATGAAACACAAAACCTCCTGAAAGGCTGCAAACAAAAACAAAACAATATGTGCTGATTTATGTTGCATTCTGAAGGTCAATAAAACTGGAATCTAGCAAGGAGCACATGAGAGTAAATTCCATAAGAGACATCTGCCTCTGGTAAGTGATGCTGCCTGTGTTGCAAAACTCTGCACCAGAATTTGACAGTATAATATGTCCTGACTGGTGTTTAAATGTTTAATTAGCTGCTGATAGGCACCATGAGAATGCAAGAATGTATTTAGGCTTATGTTGGTGAAAAGCATATGGTCACATGGTCAATCTAGCAGGACATATTTCTGGCCTTCACAGTTACATCACACCCACAGCATGGGAGTGGGCAGTGGAAGAAGGCTGATCTCTCTGGGAGCTCCAGCTGCAAAACACCAGGCTTTGGCCTGGATGTGTATCATGGAGTCACCTGTGGTTAGCCCATTAGGTACAATTTGTATCAGTCCAGATTAATACTGCAACATGCCTTGCAAAAATATAATTATTTCCCTTCATTTAGGAACGAACACCAAGTTTGTTTCACCTCTCATCCCTGTTCCCTGTCTTCACATGACAAAACGCACATTTTAATGGCCACAGCTCTTGATGGTGTCACCAGAAAGGTCAAAAATAGGTTAAGTTCTGAAGTCTGAATTATTTTTTCAAATTCCTTTTATAAGTAAGGCCTGTGCAACTCAATGGAAACATGGGGGAAAGATAAGCTGGAAGAAGTTAACATTCCTACATATGATACTTGGTCTGTGTCAGGTGTGCTGTAGGTGTGAAGAGTTTAGGCAGGCTCCATGTGCCACACTGTGAGAAAGTAACAAGTGGAGAGGACAGAAGTTTCCTACTTCTCTTACCATTAGTAAATTTGATGTCATAGTGATATGGTGGCAAGGAGGAAGCAACTAAAATATAAATTTCTTGCAATTCACCAATCCATAACAGCATCTCTGCCTGCACTTTTAGATTGGTTAAAACAACCCAGAAAACATTTTCATGGTTCATTTCCTAATTTGTGATATCTTAAACTGTAAATAGAATAATGAGAAGGGAAGACCTGCAGACAAGGGAACAGGCTCTTTTCATCACTGAAACTGAACTGTGGGTGTTCCCTTGGCAAGAATAAAAGTAAATGCACATTAGGAACACAAGTATAATGTCTGGAACATTAAATATATAAAGAAAGGGATTTTAAAGTGTTAAATATTTATAGCAATACTTTGAATGAAAAGGATTTTAATTAAAGTTTTATAGGAAATGTGGCAATTTTTGCTATGTATTTAAAAATAACTATATTTTAAGAAGTGGAAGAGTGTAAATTAATTTGAAAGTCTGTAATTGAAAAATAGAAAGCGAGACAAAAATTTCTTGCTAATATTTCTCTAATTTGAATGGTGACAGGACTGCTCACAATTTATTTTAACCTTATCTAGGAGCTTGTCTGTCTATATGACAAGAGAGCTAAGTAATAAATATGCTGTAAAAGCTGTGTACAAAGAACATTCTGAGCTCAGTTGTTTTTTTCTTACTATAATTGCTAATTGCTCTTTTAAAGTAATGGCTGCAATTGATTTTTTCCTCAGATTTGGAGGACTTCAAAATACTGAAATACAAAAAGTGAGATTAATAAAAGGTAATCTTCAGAAAGAAAAATTCTGAAGTGCATGAGGGGAAGTATATAACATAAATATTCTGTGTGAGGAAGCTTTTTACCTGCAGCCATTATTTTGGACAGTGCTTCTTTAACCCAGAGTTAGCAATTGGCTAAATTGTCCTTCACCACAACAAATCCAGAGTGCACATGCACAGACAGAGATATAATGTGAATGTGCAATGAAACAGGGGCCAGCAAGTGGGTCTGTGCCCTGTCCTTGCCATGGCACTCCTCAAATGTTTGTATTGTTGACTCCTTCCTTGCCATCAGCTAAGCTTACAAATTGCTGAGCCCAATCTTTTTGCTGGCAAACTGGGCTGTAGTAGATTTTTATATGCCTGAGAATCTTTGCCTGACCCAGAGGAATGATGCAAGAGAGAATTTGGGTGCATGAGACCCTCCAACAAGTTCAGGCTGCAACCAGGTGTGAGCAGGTTTGCCTGCTGGGCAAGTTGGTATCTGAGAAAGGGCTCAGACTCCCACTCCATTGGGAATTTAGACCTGGAGTTTATAGCCTGTGGCTCATGAACTATTTTTGACTTCAATCCTACAGAAGGCAATGAAAAAATGAAAAAAATCAGCCTGCTGCTGTTAAGCTTATATTTGCTCCACAGATGTCTTGTCAGACTTGGAAGATTCGGAGAACTCTAAAAATTAAAGAAGAGAAANCTGGGAGGAAAAATTCTTTAGGTGAAACATATTAAATTCAATGGGAACAAGTTTAGGCCCCAAACTGGAGAAGATTAAAGAAACTATGGGGATTCTAATACAAGTCTTGTGAAATAATATATTTATCTATTAATCAAAGAAATGTGAAGATTTTTGGAAAAGATATTTTTAAATTAACAAAAGCCTTAAATACCCAAAACCTAATCAACTGGATATAAAAATATAGTTGTTTTTTGTTGTGAATGACCAATGATAAATATGCAATGCAGCTTGGTTTTACATACACTGCAGCATGATTTTTTTCAGATGAAAACAGATTTTTGCTCTATTATGGTACATATTTTTAGTAGTAATTTTGAGAGATTTATGAGGAATCATAATGAACATAATTAAAATAATCCAATTATCCTGGATGTGCACTTTTGCCAGTTGTGATCTGTGTTTCATTCTCTGATGCATCAGCATTTGAATACAAAAGGTTAAATCAGACCCCACAAGATTATTTATATGTGTATTTGCCAAAGAAAAAATAGAGCTTTCTAAACTGCTTTGAAGTGCATTATGTCATTTAAACCTTCATAAGGTGCATAATAAAAGTGGATATTACAGATGAGTCAATCACCATATTTTTCCAGAGCTAAAAAGAGGGGTCAGGGGAAAATTTGAGCACAGACTTTATTTAAAATTTAATGCTCCTCACAGTCAGAAGAGACTTTGTAATACCCATAAGGTGTTTTTAGTTTTTAGTTAGCCTCTTGGGTTTTTTATCAGAAGCGGTAAATATGCTTACAGATAAAATCAAATCAATCTCAATTCTCAGTAGTCTGTATCCAAGAAAGCCATAAGAAATTTGTGAGGACTTTTTTTCATAGACTGAATGATGAACTTTGCATGAATCTTTTTGTATAAACTTTAATCACCTTGCAGTTGAGATTTACAGGTGCATAAAATTTCTGTATATTGAAGGAAAAAAGACTAAAATCTGTGGCCCAGATCCTCCTTTGGATAGATTCCACTTAAGGAATCAGTGTCAGGATACCAAATTTAACCAGGTTGAAAAATCCTGTTGAGACAAGAAGCTTATGTTTTAGTGGCCTTGCCTTGTGTACATTTCACATACTTTCCATATAATCCCATATTTTGGTAAATTCTGTCTCAGATGAAATATTTATTTTGTGACTCAGAAAATAGGTTTGAGAAGAGTTTAATCTTGTAACAGTAGCTCACACTGGAACAAGCCTCAAAATATCTTGTACTGGGGCCTTGATTTCTTTTTTCTGGTTATTAATCTTCTTC
>VZTT01010421.1:1495-16434 GCA_013400855.1 Buphagus erythrorhynchus | reverse complement strand
TTAGTTTATTTTTAAAATTCCCATTCTACTCTAGGGTGGTGGCTGGAAAACATCTGAACACTGGTAATCCCTTGAGACTAAGCTCTCTATTATCAATCAATATTTTTTTTAAGTACAAGTGTCTGTTCTGAGAGAAATAGGTTGCAGTTAATTGATGTTCTCTGTTACAGATGAAATTATTGAATACTGGCTCATGATAACTACCTCAGGTGAGAGTAGAACCTGCTCTGCCTAAAATTAATTAATTCTTGTGTGTGGTTCAGTACTGCAATATCCATGTTCTTTTTTTCATTTAAATCCTTTTCACACAGAATTTCATAAGGCTACCATGTGTAGGCATCAGAAGGATCTCCATAATTCTCTAATCTGGGTATGATAGTTATGATCCATCAATCCCTGAAGCTGCAAATTCCTGCAGTTCTGTGATGTGCTGTAAACACAGATAGTGATGCTCCACAGAAATACCAGTGTGTTGCTGAAAGTGCATAAAAATGTACAGTGGTTACATAAGAGACACCACATCATTCCTATTAATCAATTACTTTCCTCTTTCTCAACTGATAAAATTCATGGTGATATTTCTGAATATAAAGCATATCCTATAAGGGTATTTATTTGTATAAAGGTTGATTGTTTCCCTAGCATTGTAATTGATTCAAAAATTATATATTAAGATATGAGTGCCAGCAAAATTCCTCATTCAAATTCAAACACATGACACACAGTGTACATAAAATACTACACTAAATTTCTAAACTTGACGTGTAAGAGAACTTCAACACTCAAATATTTGCATACTTAGACAATGAGATATTTGGTGTTTTCATATCACTTTACTGAAGTCTGATAATGAAACTTCAAAAAGTTGCTACATAAGCAGCAGAACTAGTAATTTATTTGTGTCATCTGTCTCCTTAATGTAAACGGAAAGTTCTTCAACAATGCATTAATAAGATCTATTCTCTCTATTACTGGCCTACCTCTGTAAAGTTTGTAGATATGTAATGTCTTTATGATGTCTTTACCTCCTGTTAGTTTTGTCAGAAATCAGCTTGGAAAAGTTATTAGGATAGTGTGATGAACTTAGTCTTGGTTCTTCAGGAAATTATACTAAATTACTATTTTTTTTAAACCATTTTAATATAGTGCATAAGCAACACTCCATAAACAGTACATTTGCTTCTTCTTTAGCTAATATCAGTATATTGTACTACTAAAAATACATAGGTAAGATACATGACATAATATTGAAGTGATTTTCCATTCTGGAAGTGATTTTTTTTTCGCTGGAGGCCTTTATAAATTCATGTTACTGAATCTGCGTTGTCCAGCTGCCAGTTTGCCAATAATTTATCAGAACAGCAGCATCTTTATTGTTTTGCTCTGTGATCAGAGATGCAGAAATCATGAGAGTCTGCCTTCCAAAATTTCAAGAAAAAAGTAATAGGTTAGCTAAACTTCTTCCTTGCATCTTTTCTGGTAGGAGCTGTGAGGGTTTCACTGAATAAGGAGCAGCAAGGCAGATTGCATTACAATACTGAACACACATTCTTTCAATAAGAGAAGAAAGGTGGAGAAAATCTATCCCTAAGAAAGGCTGAGGGCCTCGCATGTCCTGACATTTCCATTTCTAATGGAAAACTTCCAGCACCTTATGCTGTACATTATATGGAAAGAAGAAGAATATAGAAGATTAGGAAAAAAATTTTTCTAGGCATATTTCAGTAATGTTAGTAAAATATGAATTAGAGTTAATAAAGATAAACACTAAATTTAGAGTTTTTCAAAGAACTCTGGTTTAAAGCAAGATTGAATTCAACATTAAATAATTTAGAAGTTTTCTTCAACTAAGTATCCATTAATCTGAATAAAAAGACTTGAACTTGAGTAAGTGCAATTTTTAGAACTACCTGAAAAGATTGATTGATTAAGATTTTAGAAAATTTCACAATAGTATCTTTTCTTCATGGCCTTCTCAATGCAAGTTAGAGATCCCAGAGGTAGATAAGTTGCTTGAAGAATTTTAATTTTAACACTAAACAAAGAGTCAGTTTGGACATTATTTTATCTAAACTAGGTACCTGTTTAACTTGACTTTAGACAAAACTATGCCTAATGGCTAGAGAGTCACAACTGATATAATCCTAATGTGCTTTCCTTCAGATAAAACTCCAGATCAGATTGTAAAGTTCAAGGCATTTTCTGTTACCACCCCAATTTTATTCATTGCCTGCAGACTTTAATGCTTTATTTGTGGGTATTATTAAATAAAAGTTGAATCTAAATGTTATTTTATTAAATGGAGAGACATTGTTTTAAATGAGTCATAGAGGAAAACTATATATCAGGAGTCCAAATATTAATTAAAAAGAATATGCCATATTCAGTAGCATAAAAATACCATAATGATGAACAATTATTACAGGATAAGATCCTTTTCTGGCAGAAGATACATCCCTTGGATTTTCATGTCAGTGCCTAAAGCATTAAGAGCTGCCACAGTTAGTGGTTGGCAATTTAAACTCAAATTACAGGAGACTTGCCAGATAGAATTTTAAAAACTTCAAGATTCAGAGACTTTGTCTTACGTGCTTGTAAATTAAAACTATTGGAGCCTTTCACCAAGTCTTAATTGTAGAAAGTTCAGGAAAAGGCAAGATCATTTGTTTACCCTCTAAGTTAGGATGGCAAAACTACGACTTTGAGAAGAAAATCTCTTAGTGAATATTTATCACCATTCTTCTCTCCACCCCTGACCCCAAAATTGCTCCAGTATTCCTGGGCACCAAACATGTCCCTTATTTTAGGAGATGACCATATTTTAATGTCAAAACAACTTGAGGAAGAAAGAACAGTACATTCTAGGAAGCATGTCAAATTCAGTGCCAGTCAACAATTTAAACTGTGACAATCTTATACTGCAGTTCTTAAAACAGGTACTTCTTTGTGCAAGTTATTTCCTGTTAGACTATGGAGTGGAATTTCTCAATAATTTTCCAGATAGTTGGGAGTTTCATCATTGAATTAGCATGCCATATCTGACTAAAGGCTTTATAGTAATGCCTAATTCCTAATTCTGGAGCTATCAAATATTTGAATTGCTATAGATATGCCAAATTTTTCTGAAGGATCAAGTTCTTTTTCCATTTAATGGCAAATCTTACTTTCATGGGATGAAAACCATGGTGTCTCTACCAACAGCAGTAAAGGCCATTACAGGCTATTGGGCAAAATACAGGATGAAAGATTCAGTCCAAACCCCAGTATTTCCTTTGAATAGTTTATTTTGCATTTGAATATAGTTGGGTAAGAATCGAAGTGTCTGCTATTTAGACTGTTTTGCTATGTAGAGAGCATCCATTTTTCAGGTTATAACTAGTGTGGTCAGTAATCCAGGTAATTAATTAAATTCTCACTTAACCTCGTGGGCTCCAGCATTCCCGCTTTTCCTTCTCAGGCATTTGAAAATACTTGTATGCTCTGAAAATAATCTTGTTCTGATGGGGACATAGAAGTTACATTGTTTTGTCCTTTGAGATTTATTGAATGCACAAATAGTGACGTCAGCCTGCTAAGCTCTAGGGACATTGTGGGAGTTAAGGTAGCTCACCTGAACTAATAAAAAACTTAGGTTTTGCACATTTCTCATGTCTTGACAGCAGCATTGATGATGATGGGTTCCCATTTGGACAACACTCCTGTAGGTAGCTTAACTCTGGAGGCTCAATAATAGTGATAGAGTGAAGGACACTTCTACCATGAACAAGCAGTCTGAATTAGAACAAGGAGGCTTCCTTTTCTGTAAGGACCTCAGGGTCCCACCAGTGCATATGAGCCACCAGTGTGCCTGACAGCAGAGTACTCACAGGAGGAGAAATATGAGAGCAAGAGAAGTGATTTATTTTAGGATTTAATTTTCTCACTGTTCTGTTAGAGAAAGGAGGTACCCTAGCATCACCTAGTAAGGATAGGCTAATGATTCGATCTCCCATCTATTTGAGACACAAGTTGTCTAAAAATGTGTAGGACTTTCTTAGCTTCTTCAGAAGATGCAAATAAAATCCAGTGCTGCAGAGGATACAAATCCAGTCTATAACAATTTTGTCAATGGAAAAACCCAAAGGTTAGTACTTCTATACAGATTACAAGAATCAACAGTTTTTCCTTTCGAATTGATGGCAAAACTGCTTGAAAATTTTCAAGTGATTCAAAACCAAGTAAATGAGTCTTGAAATTGGTTGGGCCATGGCACATTGATACATTTATCAAAGAACATACAGATTTCACTTTCATACCATAATTAGTTCTAACAGTCATGTACTGTAACTTGTTTAAACCACTTAAAAATTTCCAGATAAATCAGATAATATGGCAAACTATTAAGGAACAAAAATAAACCAAAAAGATGTGATTAACATTTAGCACCTGAGATGATTTGAGAGTGAAAACAAAAGCTATCTTTGGGCTGAAGATAACTTACCTAAAACTGACAGATGTATTTTTTCAAAAATTAAATGTGATCAGATTTTGACACATTCATATGTCTTCTACTGTAATAATGCAATAAAAGGCCGAAAGGTTTGAGATTAGTGGCCATGATACTCTTTCCACAAAGAGATGTAGAGATGGATGTGCTTAAAATTCTCCAGTATCAAAGTCTCTTTATCTTTAGGGAGACCTTTTCTTTACATGAAATAAATAACCCAAAAATTTACAGAGGACCTGAGGCCTGACTTGTGCTCTTTGGTGGGAATGAAATGACAACCTACTACCTATCCTTCTTCCTTCTGTCAGGAGACAGATTAATGCTGCCATTAGCAGTTTGCCATCATCAATGATCTGCCAAAGTCTTAAGAATGAGAGCTTTTTTTGTTCTGTGAAGAGCTTGGTTTTCCTAGCTGAAACAGAGATTATTGACATTCCATGTTAAAATCTCTGTTTGACAGAAGTTGTATGCCACAATCAGTACTTTGAATTGAGACAAAGAATGTTAAAATCTTGGCTGGTTAATGAAATTTGAATTATCTGCTTTGAATGTGCATTTGAATGTGATATGTTCTAAGGTTTCATGTCCTCTCGGCATTTGCTCACAGTTAGTCAGATCCCTTGTTTTTTTCTTTTCTGAAGTTCTTTTTCAATTCATTCATGGTTATACTGTGTTGAAATTGACTCCTCTTTCAGTTGGTAATGCAAAAGCAGAAGGAATGCATTGTGTCTTTTCTGAAGAAACAAGAATTTCAGAACTTGGCCCAGAAATTGGTCTGCATCCCGTGGACTTATGGGAAAAAAACAAATGCTTAAATGCCATGGGAAGGTTTTCCTCAGTATTTGAAGTATATATATATATTTTTTTAACCAGAAGTACATATGTCCTAACATCTGTAGCATAGAGTAGGAAAGGTCAAATTTTCTGGTTTTGTTTTTGTTTTTTTATTTTTTTTTTTAACTTCCTGTATGGTTTGCATGTATTTGTAGGAATTTTCTGAATCTTTTTTAATATCAGTCTAGCATGCGTTTTATAAAATAATTTTCCATCACTGAAATTTACAGAAAAATTTTTATGTGTTACAACTATAACCAGGGTGAAATAAAGACATACTATTTAGTTTTCCATAACCAACTATTACTTTATATCATATTAAAAAAAACCCAAAAACCAGGAGGAAGCAATATTCTGATTATGAAGCTTCGATGATTTAGACTGAAAATGTCTTAAAAATTCTATCTTCTGGGATGTGGTTCCAGGTGCTGGAGGAACTGGAATTTGTCTGGAGCTGATATTTCTGTGAAGGAAACCTTTGGCTTGCAGAGACAGAACTGTCTGGTCCCAAAGGCTGCCATTAATGAAACCAAAAGTATGCAAAAATAATTCTACCTATGAGAGAGATGCCCAAGAAATGGAAACAACTGTAGAGAAAATGGCTACCAGCTACAGAGGATGAAATACACTTCAACCAGCCTGTGACAGAAAATTAAAAAGAAACTTGCTATTGGAGACAGGATGGGAAAATCAGAAGGAAATGCGTGATTCCAGCATAGCCTTTAGATGTGTCTTATAAATTTCAGTCAGTTCTAATTGTTACTTAAGAGTAGATATTTTTATTTTTATACGCTCCCTTTTTAGGCAGGTCTGAAGATCAAAGGTTTTGTCTTTAAAGAGAGACAATTCTCACTATGCTTGTGAAGTCCCAGTGATTCCTCAGTCTTCTCAATAGTTTTGCAACACATCCTCCAATAAAATTAGCTAGCCAATGGAATTTACCTGTAGTGGATGTAGTAATTTGTAAAGTCTGTGGGATTAGACATAACCAGGCAGTTCTGTCCAGTGGTGTCTAAGGTGATGCAATACACTCACTGAAGAGGAATCAAATGTGGTTGAGCAAGTTCTCGGTGAATCAAAAGAATCTTTTCTTGATTAGGCCAGAAGAAAATCTGACTGAACAAACACAGCTGGATTTTAGATTCACGGCTGTACCTCTCCAACATCCCCATACATAGAGAAAAAAAGGAGGTGATAATTGGCATGGCTGGAAATAATGTGGGATGGCTTCTGAAGGATCGGCTAATCAGCTACTCATTGAGGTTATCTGTCCACTGATCTCCTGCTGACAGGCAGTAAAAACCATGGCTGCCAAATACTTTTAAAGCACAGATCTCTCTCAGGATGCCAAGCCTGCAAGGCCTGTTATTTTGATGTAGTTTGCCTGGATGTAGAAGGCCTGATTTGGAAATCTTTCTCTTTGACAGATGTTGTTTTTGCCTTCGGCTTCATAGGAAAGTGAAGCAAGTAATAAACATAATAAAGTCACAGAACTTAGAGGTAAGCTTTCAAAATAGTCCAAGAAAAATATTGTTTATATAAAATAAATCTGAACTGAAACCAGAACTGTCTCTGGACAAATACATAATTGTAACCCATGGCATTCTCTTCTGACTGAACACCATATGAGTTTTATATTTACTTTACTGTACATTTTGGGAAAGATAGCCTGCCTGTTTTTGAACAGTGAATATTTAAAATCCAACACAATTTGTAAGATGTATTTAATGGTCACTTCTGACTAACAGCAGCTGCCACTTCTGGAGTATTGAGAAAAAGAGGTAGACTACATACATTGCAATGTTTTCTTAAATCTTGGGAGTGTCTTTGAGCATTTATGTCACAGTTTTGCTTTACAGGTTTGTGACTTCTAAATCCTCTCTCTGTGTGCCATATTGTATTGGGTTTGTATGGCCAGGTTTTGGTAGTGGTGGGGGCTACAAGGGCAGCTTCTGTGAGAAGATGACAGAAGCTTCCTCCGCGTCCAGCAAAGCCAATGCCAGCTGGCTCCAAGGTGGACACACCACTGGCCAAGGCTGAGCCCATCAGTGACAGTAGCAGTGCCTCCAGGATAACACAGTCAAAAGAGGGGAAAAAATTACTGCACAAGAGCAATTGTGGCCAGAGAACAGAGGGGTGAGAACATGTGGGACAAACAGCTCCACGGACACCAAGGTAGTGCAGAAGAAGGCACAGGAGGTGCTCCAGGCACCAAAGCTGAGATTCTCCTGCAGCCCAGGGTGCCAACCATGGTGAAGCAGCTGTGTACCTGCAGTCCATGGAGGACAATGGGGGAGCAGAGATCCACCTGCAGCCTGTGGAGGAGACCCATGCCGGAGCAGGTGGAAGCCTAAAGGAGGCTCTGACCCTATTGGAAGCTGAACCAGTGGAGAGAGAAGTCTGCACTGGAGCAGGTTTGCTGGCAGGATTGGAAACTCTGTGGGGGCCAAATGCTGGAGCAGCCTGTCCTTGAAGGACTGATCCCTGTGGAGAGGGACCCACACTGGAGCAGTTCATGTAGAACTGCAGCCTATGGGTGAGCTCAGGTTAGAGAAGTTTAGGAGGACTGTCTCCCCTGGGAAGGATCCCACCCTGGAGCATAAGGAAGTGTGTGAGTAGTACCCCCTATAGAATAAGCATTAGAAACAGTGTCTAATGAGCCCCATTCCCTATCCCCCACTGCTAGAGGGGGAAGAGGTAGAGAAAATTGGGATTGAAATTGAGCGCAGGAAAAAGGGATGGGCATGGAAGATTTTCTTTTATTTCTCATTACTCTGCTTTTATTTGATTGGCAGTAAATGAAGTTTCCTGTGCTGAGTCTGTTTTGCCCCTGATGGTATTTGGTGAGTGATCTTCCCCTGTCTTTGTCTCAGCCCATGGGTCTTTTGTTGTATTTTCTCTCCCCTGTCCAGCTGAGGAGGAGAGTGATAGACCACCTTTGCTGGCTATCTGGCATCCAACCAGAGTCTACTCACCACAAATATCTAGGAACTTGATTCTTAGGTATTTTTCTGTTTGGAGTGCCAGAATTAGAACTTCATGTAAACTCTGAAGATTACAAAGGTTGGCTCATTTTATTTGCTGCATTTGAGCATCTTAATGTGGTGGGGTTTGGTTTGGTTTGGTTGGTTTTACTTCGGTAAATTTTTTTTGCTGATTTATATTAATATGACCTAATTTTTAAAACTCTCTTGCACAAGCCAATTCAAGCAATGTGACCTAAAAGCATAAACTCTTCTGAAACAGTGGGTCATTCAAAGCAAGTGATTGCTCTGCCACTAATTTTTCAGACTACAGGTTGTAAGCACAAATGACAAGAAAAATCTCCTTTTTTTTCATCAGCTTCAAAATCTGTGATAAGGAAAGCACACGTGCATTGGACACACTCTTAGAGAATCTTCTTCTTTATTACTTCATGTAAAACAGGTCCATGATGATGTTAAACACTAAGAAAGAGTCTTTCACCTCAGAGGTTTAATTCTAGCACTTAAAATTAAGTCAATTTTTAAAGAGGCATGTGGCTTAAGGACCTAGAGCACAAAGAAAATGAGACAGATTATTTCCCTTCTAAAACGTGCTACATTAAGAAAACCTAGCAAGCTCTGTTATTTCTTCTCCTCTGAAATTTCAATCTGGCATGCAGTTTATTTTTTGTTGGGACAATGGGCAACATTTGCTGTGTTTTTGGATATATTGTATTGCTCATGATGAACAACCTAGCCTTTTTTTTGGTTGACCCACACAGGTGACTGCTAATTCAGGATCATAGGAGAATTTCTATTGGAGGGGACCTTGGGATATCTCTAGTCCACCCTCCTGCACTGGCAGGATCAGCTATGGGTCAAACCAGGTCACTCAGGGCTTCAGCCAACTGAGCATTGAAAACTTCCATAGCTGGAGGTGACACAATCTCTTTGGACAAGGTGTTTCTTTGCTTGACTGCTCTCATAATGTCTCCTTTTATTCAGTCTGAACCTCATCTTCTTTCAACTCAATGTCCATGTGCTTGTTCCCACCTTGTGAAACAGTGAGTAGCCTGGCTCCAATTTCCTCATCATCTCCCAGCAGGTACTGTCAAGGCTGCTGTCAGGCATCCCCAAAGCTACATGTTCTCCAGGCTGAACAAGTCCAGCTCCTTCAGCTCTCTTCACATCTTAGGTGCTCCAGCCCTCAGCCATCTTGATGTCTTTCTGCTGAACTTGCTGCATTTTATAGATTTCTTTCCTTTATTTTGGGAGTCCAGAACTGGACATGGGATCTACATATGGCCTAACATATAAAATAGAAGGAGCAATCATTTTCCTAGCTCTCCTGGCTCTACCCATACGAATTCAGCCCTGGGTACTTTTGGCCTCCATTGGTGACAGTGCACACTGGTTGCTTATGCATAATTTGTTCCTGCCCATCCCCCAGGAACCTCAGATCCTTTTCAGCTCCTTTTCAAAGCTGTCTCCAAGGCATCTGGTTCCCTCATGCCAGCTAGGTATCTTTCTTCCCTGGTGCAGGAGGCTGCATTTGTCATTTTTGGATTTCATAAAACCTCCCAGTCTATTCCTCCAACCTGTCAAGGTTTCTCTGAATGGCAGCTCTGCCCTCAAGGGCCCTTTCTCCCCAGTGTGATGCCACTTGCAGACTTGATTAAAGTGTATTCCTTCACCTGCCACTTATTGATAAAGATGCTAAAGGGTAGAGGTCCCACACAGACCTCTTACATTACTCCACTTTTTACTGGCCCGGTGACACTACTCATAGAACTCAATTATCCAGTTTTAACTTATCTAGTAATCCATTTAAGCAGGCTGTAACATCCTAATTCAGATGCAAGACCCCTATTTCTGCAGGGTCTTTCTGAAGACCTTGTCAATCTCTTTTTGAAGTTTCCTGGTCTCACACAATCTGCACAACTGCTCGCACAGTTCCTTGACTTGGCAGCACAGCTCCTCAGCCAGGTCCTGCCTCTTGCAAACAAGGACATCTTGTCTGCTCCAGCCTCTGTCCCAAGCACTGCCAGCAGTCTGGAGAAATGTGCTGTCCCTCTAGAGCTCTGTTTGTGTCTGCTCTCTGCTGTGCCAAGGTAGTCATTCCAGTCATAGTCCTTTCCCTAGAATATGATGAAAGGATGTTTGACCTTCTTTAACGATGAGTCTGCTGAAGACAAAAGCTCAAAGCTCTTGATTAAGGCTGTGAGAAACTGATAAAATTCACTAGGAAGGGAGGGTGGTATTTTCCCTATCCCAGAAGCAGCAGACTAGAATTAATTCAGTCATAATATGTTGTTAATAACACAGCCTCAGTAATAGTGGAAAATAAAGTTTCTTCCTCTGAATCATCTCCAAAAGTCACAAAAAATATATGCTAATATGAGAAATAGAGCTGATGATTCTGTAGGGGAAAATCCTCACACTTGAACCAATTCTGAATCAATGGCACACCTTCAGGAACTGACTCAATTTACTAACTTCAGAGAAACCTACCTGGGGGATTAAAATTGTGAGTAGTTTTATGCTGGATGAGTTTATTCAGTGAAAAGTCTCAATAAGAAGCAGAGCCAAGGATCCATGAGGTACCCTCATGAGAAATGAGGAAGAAAAAGATAAGGAGAAGTGATGAAGGAAGTAAATGAGACTTCCTCATTTGGCTATGACCAACTTTAATAACTTCCTCCAAGCTTGTGTAAGTTCATTTTGAGTGGTGTGAAATTGCAGTGTGTCAATGGCTCTATAGAAACTGCCAACTCCTGATCCATGATAAGGAGAAGTCCCTTTATTTCTGTCATAAGCTAGGTTGTATGGGATTGTTGTAGTTGAACAAAATTACTTGAAAGCAATCTTTGTCTCAGGAAAAGCCTATATCAATGATTTTTGCAAAACACAAGGGTGGACAGGAGGAAGGCCCACTGTTAATTTTTCTATTTACTTCTAGGTTATGGGATTAAAGGGTGTTCTCTATGAACACAGAAGAGCAGAGAGGCACAGCAGGAGGTGCTGGAACCCAAATAACCTGCCTGGGGAAAAGAGTCCCTGCCCCAAACCCTCTGCAGGTTGTACCAGGGGACTCTCAGCCCCATCAGTGGCCCCCAACTATGACTCTGTGCCAGAGGCTCTCCAGGTCTCCTTTCAGGCTAGGGGGTTTAGCCCAGGGATAAGGGAGTTACACAGGGGAACTTACCAGGGGAACTTATAATGTGCTGCTTAGAGTAGGTATCAAAGTGGAAAAAGGGAGAATTCAAGGTCTTTTGAGAAGGAAGAGGTGTGTAAGACTAGACAAAAATGGGGATAAAAGAGAGTTGGCATATGGTCAGTACACTTGTCTGGTCATGTCCTGCACCTGGTCAATTCGGCCTGATCCATCTTCTCATCAAGCTCCACTACGGATTCTTTTTGTGGAGGAGGTGCTCTAATTCTCTGCTCCACATCTGAGTATGGATGTCTAGGTTTGGCAGCTGCAGCAGGGACCATGGGTCACTGGGAGTCATGCATCTGGGGTGCCAGAAGTGAGAGAGAGGGCTTAGGTCAGTGTATGACCACTGAACTGATTGGTGAGCAGGTGAAGTGCTTTGGAAGCCAGGGGTGTTAGTGTATGTGTGTGATGACCAGAGGAATTGTGACTGAAGAGATCAGGGGATCCAGGCCAAGTGCTGAAGACACCAAGAGGTCTGAATGCCAACAGGGATGTGTGTGTGTGTCTGTGTGTGTGTTTAGGGTTTGTGTGTGGGTCTACAAGGGGTCTGGAGCAGCACCTGGAGTGGGGCTGCAGCCTCAGCAGCTCATGTGTCCAGGTACCAGCAACAGGAGATATCAAGGATCCTGAGACCAAATACTGGACCTTTGAGGGTCTGAGCCCAGTCACAAGAGGAATCTGCAGAGTACATATGGATGTACTTCCC
The DNA here is from genome assembly GCA_013400855.1 of Buphagus erythrorhynchus. Taxonomy (NCBI): domain Eukaryota; kingdom Metazoa; phylum Chordata; class Aves; order Passeriformes; family Sturnidae; genus Buphagus; species Buphagus erythrorhynchus. Next base: position 4,228 of record VZTT01010421.1, on the reverse strand, counting down.
ACTAATGGACATTCAGCCTGATCAGCTGGAGAGGGCCCCTGGACTGGAACAGAGGTTCATTGTGTGTGGCCAGAGGGACATTGTGCTGTTTGTTACTGCATGAGTGCCCTGTGTTCCTGTCTGTATTGATCAGTGCAGCTGGCTGTGTGCATCCATGGTACATTTGTATGTGTGTTTCCATGTGTGCCAATGGGAAGAATACATGCTCAGACTCTTTGTTGGCTGGACCTGGGCATGAAGCTGTGGCAGATTTACCTCTTTTGACCTATCCAGTTTGACCACTACCTAATGTTTGCTATCACTAGTTGCTACTAGAACACACAGAGTAGGATGTCTTTTGTTCTGACCCAGCAGAGCAACCCTGAACAGACAATTAAGGATGCATTGTAAAATTTCAATGGACATGCCCAGCAAAAAATAATTAAAAATAATGCAATAAATTCTTTCTAAATTCCCTTTACTTCATACTTTCCTTATCTGATTCTCTTCTTTATCCTCCCTACATGATGTCATCTGTTGTCTTTGTATCAACTAGCCTTACCTTGACACATTCTTGTGTAACATTTTAGTTTTACTGCTTTTATGTTCCTTGATTTCACCTGAGGGAAGAATAATTATCATAAATGTAATAATTCTTCCACTGAACAATTAAGGAAAAAATCAAGAAGGAATCCAACAAATAAAATGAAAACTGATGTAAATGGTGGCTAAATACTTAGTTGCATAGCCAAGGTGAAGTGCAAATTAGGATTTTGTCATTTTTCTTTACTTCCCATAAAAAAAACACAATAAAAAAGATGGAAAGTTGACATGTAGCTACTTAAATTTCAGTTTGCTGCTCTTAATACCAAATTATGTTATGGTTGTATGTACCTGTGGACATGAAAAAACCTGATATACGTGTCCTAAAGTTACTATCTTATCCCCTTAGTTTTTAAAAGCTTTTAAAAATTTTTAAGATTTACCTTTACTCATGAATGTGAAAATAATTCTGACCAAAGCCACCACATATATATGGTGGAATTCAGTGGATAAATTAGGAAAAAAGTTCAGCCTAAGAAACACAATATGCATCATAACCAGCTTGAATTGTGATGAGACTTTAAATTAGAAATTTTAATTAACAGAAAGCAAATTTCAACCACCTTTTTACTGAAGTTAGTAATACAAGGCCAGACTGTCCACTAGAAGAGTCTGTGGATGGGAATTTAGGACAAGACTTGAGCTCTAGCAGAAGTTTTATATCCCCAAGAGCATAGATTTCACCAGTGTTGGATTGAATCTAGCTCAAAATAATATTGTCTCTTTCTTACTTCAAAACACATGTGAGGGCTCTGGTGCAGCTCTTTACTCACATGCACTGAACTAGAGATCAGAGAGTATCACAGCCTGAAGTTATATGACTTCAAGTTAGAAATGAATATGAAGTTTCTTGGAAGGAGCTGAATGTCTTCTCTTCTGTTTGAGCTATACATAACCAAAGGCATTGCAATAGCTTGGGGCTGTGTGTTTAAGTTATTTCCCATGTGCATAAGTTGCACACAATTTAACTGCCTAAGTATTTACATATTTTCTGAGACTTCCTTGTTGTAAAAGAGGAACGTTTGTCTACTTAATTGTCAAAACATGCTACTCCTTAATCTGGCATAATATTTACTTCTGTGGTAGTGTGTGTCAGGAATTCAGGCTCAGGTTGTAGATGGTATCAAATTTTAGTAAGTGATAATGACATTAGGGAAGGTTGCCAGGAGAAACATCTGAACTATGCAAGTTAAAAATTGCCATTCAAGAATTGATTTAGCGTACTTCTGATTATAATATTCCTTTGAAATGCAATTTAAATTCTTATGCCTATTTGTACTAGGCAATGCCTTTTGTAATGCAGTGTAGCATTTTCTTATCACTGAAGCTCAGCTGCAGCACATTAGATCAGCCCCCAAGAGCATCCACCTCACATTGTTTCACCAGCAAATCCTTTTACATTCCCCCCCACCCTAGCAAACATACATAAATGCCTGGTGTTATTAACCTAACTTTGTAAAACATGTATTCAGATGAAAGGGCTAGAGATGAAGACATGAAGACAAGCATTCTTAGCTGGCTAGAATGTAGATGCAGAGCTGACAAGTGAGTGGACCATTTCAACATATCTGTTCCACTTGATTGGTACAAAGCTTTCCAATGTCGTTTTGACTAGCTATGAAATCAAATTATTCCGCATGAAGTGTTGTGCAGCACTGAGATGTTCTAATGCCCATTGGATATTGTGAGTGACTCTTTGTGCATGGCTTCTCATTTCTGTAACTATTCTGGACAACTGTTTTATCCTCAGCAGCTAAGAATCCAAAATTTCATCTCCGCCTGACCCTGGATTGTCAGGTCCAAAGTGAGCCCATGGAGCCCCCACCAAAACTCACTGAGTGTCAAATTCCCCTGGGATGCTCCACACTCAGGGACACCCTGTGCAGATGCTGTTCAGGTGGTCCTGACTTAGGATTGGGGTGGCTAGGATCCTGGGCTCCTAATGTACTCACAGTTGTCTTTTTGACATGTATTTGACCAGAAAGTTGTTGCACTCCCTTTTAAGGGCAAAATTCCACTACTGAAATGTCCCTTTAATCCCTGCAACAGCAACATGCCCAGAGCAAGTGCTTGGAATGATTGTTGAGCTTGTGTATTAAAAAACAGTGGATTGTTTGGGGGTTTTTTCATAGTGGAATTCAGATTACTTTA
>VZTT01010419.1:15803-26980 GCA_013400855.1 Buphagus erythrorhynchus | reverse complement strand
TGAAAATACATGTATGAACAGACTGCAGCTTTCAATGACTCATTCATTACATTGTGAATGCAAAAATAAGTGTTTCTCTTTAGTGGTATTTTTCGTTACTAACTCAATTATTAACTCACAAGGTCTAAATATCAGGGTCTAAATTCACCTGGAAGATGCCAGTATCAAATTCCTCTAACAATGCCTTCTTGTTACTTGAAGTCTAAGATTTTACTAGAAAATAAATCATTTACTGGTATACTGCTGCTTAAATAGTATTGAAAATATAAACCAAATTGTAACTGGGTTTGCCAGATGTGCAGAAAGAACCTTGACAATTTGGACTGCATCCAGTCTGGATGTCAGACATCTGGGTTCAAGTGAATCCTGAGCCATTGTAAGCTCTGATATTATGTTCCCACAGGAAGAGAGTCCTGCAGAGTCATTCTGGCCAACACCATCAGGCTGTCTGCTTCATGCCAAGCCTGAGGAGACAGAGGTACCATACCACCCAATCTGTGGCACTATCTCTGAGACAAGAGTGCGTCCTAACTTAAATTCCTCCAGATCATACATCCTTCCTGTCTGTACTCAAGTCCAGCCATGTTTGCAAGTCTAAGCATGAATGAGATAATTATATCAGATACTGAAACTAATAATTATAAATGGTGAGATTACCTCAGCAGAACTAAGTCAATTCAGACACCATAAACACTTAATTGCAGCACTAATTCTCTATACAAATTGCATATTTGCTCCTGCAAATAACTAAAGAATATCTGAAAACAATGGTCACAATTCCTTCAGGTACCAGCAGTGAAATAGTAAGGAGAGCATCACTACTTCTTCCAAGGCCTAGCTGATACCTGATCTCATTTGCCTAAATGCTATGGTGTTTAAGAAGAGACATTTTAATTTAATAAGACATTTAGTTAAGGAACTGCAAATAAATTTTAACATAGATCTACAAGCAAGTAGTGAAAACATACGTGTGGTCAGTCGCTGCAGTCAGACAAGTGATTCAATAAGCACTGGAAACACACTCATCCTACATATGCCCTTCCCATAAGCCTGGCATAGGTATACCATTTTAAGCCTAAGAGTATTTTTTCTTGCAAACAAAATTGCTCTTCCAGTGCTAAATTGATGCTAATTGATGATAATTGAATCACAGTGATTCAACAGTGAAATCCCTGATTTTTAAGAAGCACTCTAAATTCTGCAACTAAAAAGTACCTTGGTGATGGCCAGCATATATTCTAAGTTTCAAAGATTCATGCTGCTAGAGATACTTGCATTGTTTATGTATTCAGCAATGCCTGATTAATACATAGTGGGTAGTATACTATTATATCCAAAGCAACATTCCAAACACCAGCTTTGATTTATAATCCACTATTTGAGGAAAAAAAAACTTCAGTTGGAAAAGGAGTTTGAAATAATGCTCATTTAAAGCATTAAAATGAATTAATTTTCATTTCCTTTTTAAGTGTTGCTATTATATTGTAACAGTTCATAAATTAAACTTCTGCTCCAAAGCATCAGAAATATCATTAAGACATAAGAATGACCAGAAAAGGTTTTGACATAATACCATGGATATAAGAAACAAGCTGAATGCACCAAGTATGTTACTACAAGGAACATTCCCAAGATTATTATCTAAAACAGATTGTTTGAGGTCCTGTGTTATCCAATCCCACTACAGACTGCCAACTCATGCTAACATATACAAGGTCTGGTTCCAGCAGTTTGACTGCTCAGACAAATCTGTGAGTCCACATGGAGTTCCCCTGCATTTGTGAAAAAGAATCTTTTTCTGTCAGGCTGTCCAGCCAGGGCCTTAACCTCCTTCAGACGGGGGACATCCATCAGCTGCAAAAGCAAACTGAATTATGGGGGACAAGTAAGCACATGCCTTTTCCACACAGCATCATAGTTTCACAATTTTTCCACGCCTTGAATCTTTTTAGTCTTTATGTTTTATCCATTTTTAATATAAAGCGCTAGTAATAGAAACTTCTGAAAACAAGTCAGTGTTGTTCAGTATGTCCACTGCTAGCTATTCACCATGATTTTATGACTGAGGAAAAAGATTGCATTAACTTACTGTGCTCTCAAAGATAAAAAAATAGAGATCCGGCCTGAGACAGCACATCATGGAATCTAATAAAAACTTAAAACCTTAAAACTAGGATAGGGAAAGCTTGCATTTAATTTTCTGAATACTAATCTCATACTGCAAAAACATATGAATATCAAAGATAGTCCCAAAGACACTAATACAGAATAATTTCACATACAGTCAAAAATGCGATAGTATATGTAAATTATGATCTATAAAAGTAGATGCATTCTTTAGAGTAAAATTGGCTTTGAAATGAGCTAACGCTTAAGAAAAATATTCGTAATTTATAAATGTATGTATTTAGGAATACATAGAGCAAACATTAAGTCTTCCAGCAAAATAATTCCCCACTGAAAAAGTAAGCTCATGCTCCTAAGCCAGAGTCACATACCTGTGTTTTCTTTATCATTTCTGTTTGGATGGAGGTAACTGTGCTGTCCAGCACAAACATTATACCATGTATGAACTTCACATATATGGGGAATACTGCACATTTTACATTAACCATTTACTTGGGACCACAGTAGCCTCAATCAAAATAGTTCCTACTACTGACCTTTTCAGCCCAAAATTACAAAATTTGCTACCATGCAAGACTTGTTTGAGCACTCAGTTAAGAGCTTTGACACCCGGTAAAGGACAAAGGTGAGTCAGAATGCCAAGTTTTGGTTTTGGTTGATTCCATTACTGAAAGCTCCAGAACTTCTCTGATATCTGGTCCTCTCAGAGTCAGTCAAACTCCACCACCATGAGGTGAAGTTCTTCTCTCTTCAGCTAGTATACCACCATCTACTTTCTTCTTTCCTTCAGTATGAAATAGTCAGCTTAGAAAATGCCTCCGCCTGCCTGCCTTGTACCCAACATCCAAAGGCCCTAAAATGCTGCTCATTGGAGGTTCTTTCATGATACAGCCAAACCTGCAATCCATCCACAAGTGTAGCATCCACTACAGTAAACATGAGTTTGGAAGCCAGGAAGCCTGCAGACAAGGCCTTCAATTTCCTCACATGAATGCTCACTGGATTATAGAGCTTTCCTCACAGCTTCAGATAATTCATAGCATAATCAGATGGAAACTGCTGGACTGAAACTTCAGTAAGAAGCAACCTATAATTCTAGGGCACTTAGTAATGAGAAATATAGAGGGAGAGGCTGAAATAAGAAACTGACTGCTTGTCACTTTTATTATAATGAAACTGAGAGAAAGCCCTCCTTACATTTATCTCAAATACAAGTGTTCTTCAAAGTCATACAACATATCTTATTTAAATCATGTTCTCACATAACCACTCTGAATAACTAATAAGAATAATTCAAGATGTTCAATAAGGGGAAGAAATTTGACCTATTTGCCAAAGGACAACTGGATTAAATATATTGCATACATTTTGTTTGAAAGCAGCATTCACTATTAAATATAACTTACTACCTGCTTCAGAGTTAAACTTACAATGACTGGCTTTAATACAGATGTTAATCAAGGATTGTTAGAATATGATTGGCAGTCACAGACCAGCAATCAAACTGGAAAATACAACAAATGCCTTAATTACGATACATTCTGAGCTACTGCTAACTCTAAAACAAGTAATATTGTCTTCAATATTCACTGCCAATTGTTTTGCTAAACACGTTCCAACCAGTAGCTGTATAACAGAACATTCATCAGTAGGAATCATCATTTGAAAATAACTTTGTGATGCATTTATCTGAGTGGAGTGGTAACTCCCATACACTGTGCTCTGGAAGGCATACACTGAATGGCAGAAGAGTTTCTGTACAGTAGAGGATGGTATCAAGTCAAGACTACTGCTTCCCCATCTGCAGGATTTATGCCTCTGAGACAGAGCCATGTGTCACCCTGCTGATGTTTCTGGAGCAACACAAGAGCCTCACATGCTTGTGACCGAATCTTCCTCAGAGATGCAGTGCACACCTGATACGTGAAGTCCCAAGTAAAGAGGCATGACCATGAAGAAAGTCTTGTGTGCCCAAAGACTAGATTAAGGCTGCCTTAACACCTGAAAGGCACACATAAGAACCAAATACAACCACAGCCACTGAAGATGATGATTTAACTGGGAAGCACTCTATATCAAAGTTAACTTACAAAGTTAACATACTGACACCTAGAACCAACGGCAGCTTCACTCCAGCAAAATGGACAGCCTGAGGGCAAAGGGAAAACATGCTAAATGTCACCTCAGGATGTTGGGCACAGAAGAAAAAAAACAATCTGCTTCCTCATGACATCTTCCATGCTTTTTAGAAGAAAAGAAGTGCCATATGGAGCAACAGATGGGCAAAGACAATAGGAAAATACAGGCTGTTCTGTGCTTCATCCCACCTTTATTTTCCTAACATGAAAGGAAAACAAGAGTCAGCTAGGGCAAGGGCAGGAGCTCTTGGCTCTCTTAGCCAAGGTCAAAGAGGAACTGAAATGGGATCACCATGGCACTTACTGCAGTCTGCAGGGGGACCAACTAGCTTGTGCATCATCTAGCATGCAGCAATAAGCATAAAGAGGCATGCAGCCTCTTTTAAAGAAATGAATCCTGAAAGAAGGGACTTTGTCTCCATCATAATTTTAGCTGAAAAGAACTCAAGCAAAGATGGAGCGTTGTAGCTTTGAAGCCTGAATAACTGTGATGAGAAAAAAAAAAAAGCTATTACTTGGAAACTGCAAAGTGAAAATGGTACTAAACTCAGACCTATCTGCTATAAGTCTACATGACCCAAACAGTCATACCATACTCAATGGAACATCATTTTAGCTCCATTTTTTTGAAAGTGTCCACTTAGTGCTGGAAACTCCCTTGAATATTTTTCCTCAGGAACACTCTGACATGTTAAACTAGACTGTATCAGGCATATCACATGTAGTTGGAAGTAATGCAACATATCTAGGTCTGAAACAGCTTGCTTTTTTTTGAAAGTAACATCCCAAGAGGCATTATTCAGTAGCGCTTCCAAGGACAAATGGGAATTTGTTCAGCAAGTCTGCGTAATCTTTTTTTTTTTAATTTAGCAATTAGTTAGATCTGCCTATTCCTAACAAGAAGATCGACCAGCATTCTACCATAATAAAAACCAGAATGAGAAACCATAATATATATGTAGATTTTTACTAGAGAAAACACTGGCTCTCGATTTAATGTTTCATAGTCACGCCTTTCTATTTTAGTATTTTGTTACTCAATAGTCTGCTTTTTAACGTTTTCGCATTCATTTCCTAATTTCTTTTTCTGTGCATGTACTACTGTCACATGATCAAAAGATTACCAGTAAGAGAATAAATGAGAATAAATCAGGTAAGAACTTCTAATTCGTGATGAGAATGCAAAAGTTTACGATTTGTAAACAAAGTCTTTCTGGTAAAAAGTTATATAATTACTTTCTGATGCTGTTATTTGCTAAAGACTTTTCATGTTTTGAATTTATAGCAATGATGATGTCTACACCAAGCAATTCCTCTTATTTTATTTACTTAGTTTTTAAACCCAAATACTCCAAGACAGTGGGTGTTCAGTCCAATCAACATATCTCTGTGGAGATGCAGCATGCTGGAGGATCCACAGCTTTCTCCTCCCTGCTCCTTGAGCTTGGAAGGGTCTTAAACTGTAAAGATCTCAGCACAGACCTAATCCTGCAACCCTAGAGCAGACACTATAAACACTAAAGAGGTTGTCTGCTAGAAGACTACAGAACTGAGTCTTAGTACTTATATTAAGCTTGAAAAACTGACACCTACTTTTCCCCAGGACCTAGATCAGGTTTTAGGGGTTTTCTTCCCTGTCTACTTGCTTCCCACAGGGACTCAAAAAACTGAAAGATATGCCAATTTAATTCTTCTTCTGTAATTTAAAAGGGACAAGCACACTATTATACTATAACATGTAATATGGACTTACCAGACCATTGCAGTTGCTTAAGGCCACTTTAGTTGTATTATGTTGGTCTTGCAAATATCCTGTGTAATGACAGTGGTCTAAGAAATCATGCTTCCATTGCGGTCCATCTTTCCCCCAGTACTCTACTGTAAAATGTCTGGACACCAAATCTGTGTTGAGAGTCAGGTTTAAATGAAAGTGCTTGCCATAGGCAGAAAGTTTAAAAAATAATTTAGATGCTGCCAGTTCTTGGTCATAAGGGTCTGTGCTCCTCCTCCTTCTTGAGGGTTTAGGATTTTTCACAGTAAAGCTGAGGAAGGCTCCATTTTGATCAACCCTTATTGGGATTGTTAGTTGGTAGTGTTCAAGGTAAGACAGGAATTCCTCTTTGTAATCAATCACAGGGTAAGACAGTCCAGGGAGTGGGCATAGAAGAGAAGAAAATATAACAGGAAACAACAAGTAGTAGCATAAACATAGACCATTTTTGGGTAAATTTCATCACTCTCATGAGTAAAAGTCACCTTCAGGTAAATGCACGATGCAACATTTTACAAAATAAAATAAAACATTATTTTCTTTCTTTGTAAATCTAGAAAAGGTGTTTGATTTCCTATTAATTTGCTTATCACTGGAAGTATGGAAGTTTTTTAATACCTATCTTTTCCTATTTAGCAAAAATATGTAAATAATTTCAGCTAACTTAAGAAGGGCCCCAATATTTTTCCCAGTGATACCATTCAAAGACAAAAGCTATAAAATCCAGTGGCAAGAATAAAAACAGTAGTAATGAAAAGGATTATATTGTAAAAACAAGATTAGATTCTTACTTTCCTAGTCTAAAAGCATGTTAATTTTATCATGGCAAGTCTCTCAAATATTATCAAGTATGTTTTATGGGATTTAATTTGCAAGGCTTTCCTACAGTTAAAAGTAGACAGAGAGAAATTAGAACAAGGAAATTTAATCTGTATGACAATTAATCATGATAAAACTAAGAGCAGAGCCCAGATGAGCTCATGAATTATATAAACATGGTTTAGAAAATATTACACAAATACAATGCAAAAATACATGCTCCTTGCCAGCTACAGAGATCAGGCCCCTACCTTGAGAACTGTATGAAAGCCTGTTTTTACTGTGAAATTCCGATGAAACCATGACTAGGCTCAAAATCCATGTCCACGTCTTCCAAAAAATTTCCATAATTTAGAAAAAACCAGAAAGTTCTTTTTTCTTTCTCCTTGGAGAGCTACCTGTGTGCTACAAAGTTAATTTCACTCCAGAATCGCACCATAACAGGTACATTTATCTTATACTACTTTCAAATTAACTATAGGATGTTCCACTTTCTGGACAGGTACTTTCTTCTATAGCTTCAGTCATTTTCTCAATTCAAATCAAGTTTTTGTAAGATTCCTTAAGATATGAGACAGATGTTAGATTGGATAGTTACTGAACTTGCTCCATTTCTTTTCCTGAAAAACAGAAGAATATGAGTCAAGGCAAATTCTTTCTATTCAAACAGATCTATGCTGTAAAATACCAAGCCATGATAGTGAACTACACAGGACAATATTTTGAAATAATATTCAGTATCAATTTTATGGTCACATCCAAGGTCACAATCTCACAAAAAGAAAAAAAAAACAGAAAAAGAGTTACCATTAACCTTGAAAAGCAGATCCATATAGCTTATGATGCACTTATCAACTTCATGTTATTTTTGTGAATTCTTACACCTATTTAGTGTTTCTTGTAGCTCAAATATTGGGTTCAGACTTTTTCCATCTATAATCAATGCTATGCACTCATTGATTTCAACTGTTAATAACACATCTCAATATATTGGTAGATAAAGGAAGAACCTGGGAAGGAATCCAGAGTACAGTTATCTGATCTTTCTGAAGCATGTATTTTGTTATTACTCAGGCCAGGGTTCTGCTTATGCAGGCAGAATTCCCATTCACTTAAATGGGAATGCTGCATGCTAGGAATACTAAAGAACAAATTTCAGTATCTAAAGTTATTCATCATACACATTCTAATATTTCAAATATTTGTTGTCATTTTTTTTCACTTACAACACTATCGCAACAATAGCAAAAAGCAACTCTAGGTGCAGCCAGGGATTAAATGGAAGATCCATGCAGTCAACTAACAATCCAGTATTATGGGACACCAAACTATGTGTTGTATCAGCTGGTACTCATCAGTTCACTTGAACTCTCACAGCATACCTGTGCACAAACTCTGCTGAGGCAGACAATGGAGAAACAGAACACCTAAGAAGGGAAGCTTGTTTAAAAACCAATTTCCACAAGCATACAGAGTCACACATGCACCAGATAAATCTGCCTTTCTAAAATTCTGGGAATGATTTACAACATTCATTCAGACAAGTAATACAGCTACAGCAAATGGATTACTTATGAAGGCTTTATAAAGAGCTGTAACATAAAATCTCAAGAAAAAAATCAACATCACCCAAATCCTATTTACCAACATAACAATGAATATTTAGATAACGTCTTAGCCAATTTGAAACCCATCTAATTACTAATGTGCAAATGAGGTTAATCTGACCCTTAAAAAATCTTTCAAGACAACACCTAGGATTTAATCATGTTTGTAAAGAGACTAAAAGACACTTTGCAAACATGCTTTGTGCTTAGTAGTATTTTTTCCTGGGGAAGCATAAAGACTTTGTGATGCCATCCACATGTGGCAAAGCCTCAAATGATATTAATAAGAAAGCTCTCTGTTTGCATTGCTATATAGAACCTTTATTTCCTAGCTCATACTTAGTTACAGTTCTTAGAATTTTGCAAGTTTTGAAGAGACATAATTAACCCCATACTCTTTTAGCTACACTAGTACAATAAGTAATGTGCCTTTTCTAATCTAAGAATGCATTGTTTTAAATTCTTGTCACTGAATCTTGCTTTATCCCTGTTTGCTAATGAGCTGGCTTCTTTTCCTTGTGTGCATAGTTATAATCTGATACAAGCACCTCTGGACACTTCCTGGTAAGCAGTTCAACCTATTTGGTTTATCTCACTCTGCATAATCCCGTTTCCAGATGACTGAATACTTCTGCAGTTTTTCTCTGAACCGTTTCCAATTCATCAGCATCCCTTTTCATCTGCAGACACCAGACTGGGCACTGTAGCCCAGTAATGGCTCGTTACCACCAAATATAGAGGTATTGCCTTACAGCTTCTACTTAGCCAAAATATCCTAACAGGGAGCTCATGTTCAGCCTGCTAAGCTGATAATAAGTTATCCTAACATTAAGATCTCCTGGAACTGCAACATCTAAGGAGCAAGATAGCTCAGAATACTCAGAATATCCATTGTTTAGTACCATTATTTATTATTTACCCACAAATGGCCCACATGATGGACTATAATCATATATTGGTCAACAGTGTCAAACAATCACTCACATCTAGTGTTCTTGCAGAGGTCTCTGAAGTGGTCTCCCTCATTTCAAGCTTCACACAAGACCAATCTCCTTTCATATCAAGCTTACTGAAAGTTTCAGCAGAATTTTTTACCTCTTCTTCAAAAATATTTATTGCCATCTTGACCACAGATACAAGCTGACCATATGAAGCTATATTAATGTTTCCAATTAAAGACTGGTAATGGATGTGAATGACAAAGCAGTCAGGTAACTTCAAGACAAAATAAGTATGACATTTGGTAGGAACCTGTCGAAGTCTGGACTCTATACCCTTTTTGTTTTATTTCCACTTTCTTTGGCAGACTATTTCCACTGTAGTTTGTTGTTAAGATGCAAAATTTGGTCAACACTAAGCTTACAATAAGAAACTTCTAGTGTGTCATGTTGTGGACTACATATTCACCCACTGGTAAATGTAGGTGTGGCTCCATGTCCTCAACCACCTCCTAAAACCACAGATCCCATCTAACTGTATGAACTCTGCCAAACAGGAAAGCAATAGTACAAGATGTTTTCTGATGCCAGTGAAACAACAGCTGCACAGCACTGGCATTTCTGTGAAGGCACTGATGGTAAGTTTGGCAGTCCTGTCACTGGTGTCATAAGGTTCCTGTCCAGCAACACTCAGTGAGGAGAAAAAAAGGCCTCAGTTATTGGAGCACAAGTCTTATGAGAGGCGTCTGAGGGAGCTGAGGGTGTTTAGCTTGGAGAAAATGTGGCTCAGGGATGACCTTATTGCACTCTACAACTGTTTGAAAGTGTAGCCAGGTGGAGGTCAGTCTCTTCTCCCAGGCAACAAGTGACAGGAGACACAGCCTCAAGCTGCAGCAGGGGAAGTTTCGGTTGGTCACGAGGAAGAATTTCTTCACAGAAAGGGTGATTAGACATTGGATGGGGTGCTCAGAAAGGTGGTGATCACAGTCCCTGGAGGTGTCTAAGGAAAGCCTGGACGTGGCACTTGATGCCATGGTCTAGTTGACAGGGTAGTGTTCGGTCATAGGCTGGACTCAATGACCTTAGAGGTCCTCTTCAACCGATATGATTCTGTGATAAAGTCGACTACGAGGAGGTGACCAGCCAAACGACTCAGAGCAGTCACCATGGGAGCCTCCACCTAAACAAAGGTGCCTTGGGCAACTAAGGCATCACTTAACCTGAAGGTAGCTTAAGTTTTAGGACAGGGAAGCATCCGAGACAGATGTCCCAAGACAACCACCACACCAGGGGCATCCACTGCAGAACCGACGGGTTCCGGAGCGCTCGGCGGCGGCAGTGCCGAGGTCTCCCGTTAGCGGCCGAGGTGTCAGAAAACACACAGCACCGTACCGCCGCATCACAGCGCCCAGACTGGTGGTACGCCTCGGGGCGGGGGCGGGGTCGAGGAGAGCGACGATCGGGAAAGCGACCCGCGGCTCCGGCGGGCGGGACAGGGGGTTGTCCTCCACGCCCCCGCCCCAGCGGCTCGGCCCCCGCCGCCTTCCCGCCCTCGGCGGCCGGGCCGTGAGGGCGGCGGGAGCGGACGGGGCGGGGGACGGGCATCAATCACACAAATTCAATTACAGGTATCGCGGCTGGCCGTGAAAAGCTTCGCAGGGCTTCAAAAGCCGGGGATTATCCGTGCCCCCGGGAGCTTCCCCAAGCGAGAACTGCGACGCGCAGACCGCGCCGGGAAGAGCTCGGTGAAAAGGAAGGGGGGCCGGGAGTGGCGGGG